>PVLD010004615.1:0-28637 GCA_004027595.1 Dinomys branickii
CCAAGACCTGGCCGGGGCGAATAAACAGCTCGCCACCCCAGGATTCTTGCAGATAGGCCACTCAGGTGTTCCTCCCTGGGTGGAGCTCCTTCCCCCCTCACAAAACCCGTTGGGGCGCCTAAGTAGGTCTTCCCACCCGGGAGATCCCGCAGTCCTTGAAGCTGCTTTGATGTCTCTCGCTGGGCTGAGCTTCTTCCCGGTTCAGGAAAAACCGGTTGGAGCGCGCACTTAACTCACCCTGTGATCGTGCAGACAGGAGTGTCGTTCAGATGTTTTTCCCTGGATGGAGATTTTCCCCGACTCAGAAATCCCGCCAGCCGGTCGCTGTTGCTTCAGTTCGCGCAGCGCTGGCTGTGGGGGTGGGGTTCTGAGTGGGATCCCGGAGCGCTGCCCGGTTTGGCCCAGTTTGTCCGAGTAGTGCGTTCTCTGTTGGGTTCAGGAGCTGAAGCCGTTCTTCCCTCCGCACTCGCTCTCTCGGCTAGTCGTCTTCTTCCCAGAAGTCCTCATTTCTGTCTTTATATTGCTATATTTCATTGTTTGGGTGGTAATCCTCTGGGAGGTTCTCTCTCTGCTGCCTACCCGGTCGCCATCTTCCCGGAAGTCCCATAAGTAGATTTTTGTTGTCGCAAAACGCTAACCTTAGGTGTGCTTTGAAGGCTAGGTAGTTTTTTTCTAATGTGAATAACCAGACCCTGGCATTTCTGTTTTGTATTTTACAATGTTTTTCACATTGGTTTACTCTGACTGTGATGCTACAGGATTGTCTATATTTTTCACTGTGTTCATTTTTGACTCACATGCTTATTTCTGACTTCGTTGTCACCTAGGAATTGAACCCAGGGATACTCTACCACTGAGCTACATCCCTAGCCCTTTTTGTTTTTTTGTTTTTTTTTTTTCTTTTGAGACTAGGTCTTGCTAAGTTGCCCAGATAGGACTTGAACTTGTGGTCCTCCTGCCTAGGGCTGGATCCTAAGTCTGGGTCCAGGCATGTGCCACTGCGCCCTGTTTTATTTCTGGTTTCTTGAAGTCCAATCCTAAATTATGACTAAAATGTACTATTGAAGACCACTAAACATTAGCAACTTAGTTAAAATGCTTATTGATGCAATATTTTGCTTTTAAAGTATCAAAATGCTGTGCAAGTCTGATTTTCAATTAGCAATTTCTGTTTGATGGAGTTCTTGGCATTTGATTTTATGAATTAAGGGAAAATTATCGATTTTGTTTATACCAGATATTCAAGTTTTTCTATAAGTTTTATATAAAATATTTGGTGTTTGCTTCTTGCTCATAAGGGAGGTTTCATGAAAAAAAGGGAAATTAATCTCTTCATACTAAATTGTTAGTTTTTCTTTAACTGATTATATTCTTTCCTCAGAGCGAGATGAAAATCATCCATTTAATCTTCCATCATTTTTAGTTTGTGAATAGGAAAACTATTCATTTCCTTTCATATTTCATTTGGCTGAAAGAAAATTATGAGAGAAATTAAAAGGATAAGGAAGAATTTTCAAGCTCATTTGTACTATGTAAAATTGCCCTGGTCAACAGTTTAATAGTTCTGTGGTCTTGAATTAGTTATTTAACCTTCAGCATTGGTTTTATAGTAATTTACAACCAGGATGAACAGAAAATAGTTATATATATATATATATATATATATATATATATATATATATATATTCTTATCATTATCATTCTTTTCATTAGGAACAAATACCTCATAAATCACTCTGCTCACTGAGCTGCAGTTGTTCCAGCCATAATGGAACTTCTGAATAAGGAATTGAGCTTTGAAAACCAGCAGACATTTAACAGTTGATGAAGTAAATATATATTTACTCACCTGATAAAATAAGTATTTATTAAATAAATGTGCCAAGTACCTGTAACCACTATAGAACATAAAATAAGCTACTGTCCCAGCCCTCAAGGAATTTATGCCTAATGGGAAACACAGGTTGAAGTAATTCAGGAAGTAAAATAACAAGTGGAACAGCGCTGAAGAAGAAAAAATTGGAGGAAGAAGGAAGTACCTGCCCTGAGACCTCAAGCTACTTCTATCCTTCCTTCTTCAAATGCACACTCCATTCTACTTTTACTTTATTTTCATCACCCGGTCAAGTAATGTTTCCATGTAACTGGGAGCAACACACCACAGAGCTGGAAGAACATCTTATTTTTCCTTGTTGAATGCGTTCTAAGAATATGTGCAGACACTGGTCAGTTGTGGCTAACTAACATGACCCTTGTCACTATGCTTTTAATACCAAATTCAGAAAGGGAGGCTACACAGGTTGCAGAGAATGTTGAGGCTAGCATTTGCTTATGGGGGTCTTCATGTGCAAAGATGTGTGCTGGGCACCCTGGTCAAGAGCAGAGAATGATGTCCAAAGCAGGGGAGGTGGAGAAATGCTGGGTGGTACTCAGATCTGTGATCCATGCGCAATATGTTAAGTGGACTGTAAGGCTGTTTTTTACATTTTAAAGTAAAATATTGTAGAATAATAAGTTTAGTATTAAAAAAAAAAGTATGTAGGAGACCCCACTAAAAAGAGGTCTATTGAAGCTTCTGTCGAGTGTCCTGGTACATGCCTGTAATGCCAGCACTTGGGAGGCTGAGGCAGGAGGATCGCTGAGTTCAAGGCCAATCTGGGCTACATAGCAAGACTCTGTCCCAAAAAGAAAGAAGGGAAGGAAGGAAGGAAGGAAGGAAGGAAGGAAGGAAGGAAGGAAGGAGGGAGGGAGGGAGGGAGGGAGGGAGGGAGGGAAGGAAGGAAGGAAGGGAGGGAGAGAGGGAAAATTGATTCTGATTCTAAATAAAAAGCCTAGTTGAAATGGGGAAGGGAGTTAAATTTTAAATTTTGTTTCTTTAAAGATATATTTCCAAAATTCTGATAGTATTTCCCCTCAAAGAGTTTTATGGAAACCTGGAGGAGGATGCTCACCATAGCCCATTCTTAAATATGGCAGTGCAAGTTATTATGTTAGCAAGTCTGAGTGCTCCTGTGGGGTCTGACCACTGTATCTGTTGAGCTTTGCTTCTTTATATTTACAAACTTGTTTGCACTGAGAACTTCTGTTTAAGCATACTTATTAACATTGCATTGTAGCGCTGAAGAACTCAGTTGGGAAAACTGCTTTGAAAAGACAAAACTGAATGATACAATGGAAAGGACTCCACAAGTATGCATTCTGGGCACCATAGCTGTGCCCTAGGCATCATAGTGTAGTCTTGGAGAAGCGACCTCACTTCTCACATGTGTAAGTGCAATATTGCCTTGCCTGACTAGGTAGGAGTTATCGTGAGACCAGACAGCAGTGAACATACTCTCCATCTGCCACCATGTGCAGCTTTAGATTTTAATTTACCTTGACTTTACAAAAAGATCATTCAAGAATCAAAATGGTGATCTTATGCAAATTGTTACGTGGATGTTCTATCTGCTTAAACAACTTGCCTATCATCAGCTGCCCCATTGTAGGCTATGGGACAGGATGATGAGTCTGTGACTGTAAGCTGGTCTTCCCAGTCAAATTGAAAATTTATTTTGAAGCAAAATAATCTGGAGATAAAAATAATAAATTATTGTAGGTTTAAGCCATGTTTTATTGTTTGTATTTACTTCAGAATTTCTTATGTGGTGTAGGACTTGAACTCATGGCCATTTGTCAGTGGAGCAAACTTGCCCCCATTCCTAGAGACCCCCATGGGAGAAAAACAGACACAGTCCTACCCATGTGTTTGTTCTAGCAGGGAAATTTTGGAAATAAGATAGCTATCCTGCCGGGGTTAGGAGTGGCCTAGGAAGGTAACTAGGCCTCTGCTCTCCGTAATCAGCATGTATATATCTATTGCAAAACTGCCAGGAGGCACAACAGCCCCATGTGTGCGTGCATCCACAGGGCAACATTTTGGTCAGGCTTGAGGTTTGCTCAGGCAGGCAGCAGGGTTTCTGCAGGAGCCACAGAACCTCAAAGTCATGACCTTTTCTGGGAATGCTTCTCTGGTCAGCCTAACTAAAAGTTACTTTTGTCCTCTTGTCACTTCTAGATGTGTGTTAGAAATCACTGTTTACACACCAGCTTGCCTACAAAATGGGAATTCTTTGAGGGAAGGGACCATGGCTGATGACTACCTGGCTCCTTTAGAGAGGTGAGCTGCTGGAAACCAGCACAAGAGGTGGAGCAGTCTGTAAGTTCTCATCCATCAATTGTGTGTCAGTCCCCGAATGTCACAGAGGAGGAGCAGCTGGGCAGCTGTGACTTCCAGGCCTGATGGCCAGGGTCAGGGCCTGCGTGGTAGGATATGGCCTGTGTCCTGGGAAGCCTTCCCCGGCCTTGCAGACAAAGAGCTGAGCAAGCAGAAGAGAAGAAGGCAGTGATCAGGGAGGGCTGTACGGAAGCCCTAGTTCAACAGAGCTGAGGAAGGAGAAACTGAATGGATGCATAGTAGAAGTTTATATTTAAATTAGACTGAACTTTTCTTTCCTATTTTTGATAAGATTGGCTAGGGGTCTATCAATTTTAATTCATTCATTTTATTCAATTAATTCCTTGTATTGTTTTGTTAGTCTTCAACTGTGTTAATTTCTGCTCTGATCATTACATTTCCTCCCTTCTATGGGCTTTCGGCTTGACTTGCTCTTCTTTTTGTAGAAGCTTGAGGTGCAGCATAAGGTTGTTAAACATCATATTGTCTTCCTAGTATAAGAAACTGAAAGAATAAAGAAAATCTGAAAGGTACTATAGATATTGTGAAAGGGAAAGAAACTGCTCAAAAGGGAAAACGACTGGGATGAGGGAAAGGAGGGGAAAAGAAAGAAAGGGAAAAAAAAATATATATATATATACACACACACAAGATAGCTAAGACAATTGTACTACCAGTTTCTGTTAGTTTATTGAGAGGAACGATTAATGCTTCATTTTTTGATCAATTTTGAATGCCTGTGTCTGGTAACAACGACTTTGAAGACAACAATATACAATATAACAACCATGGTTGATTTCCTGTCATCTTGTTTTGAAATTGTGCATCATTTTTAATGGTTTTTAATTTTTTACTCTTTAAAATAAAAATAAATAAACTAGACTGAACTTTATAACATCTAGAACAACCATTTCTTTAATACCTAAAAGGGACTTGAGAAAAATATGGATCAGCCCAAGACATCACCTAGGGATGGGAAAGGGAGCCATCACAGCGCACATTCGAGGCACTTCTGAGAGAGTGACCTATGTGGCCAGCCCAAGTGATACAATAGGTTTTTAGGGAGCAATGCAAAATCACATAACAGGCATTATTTACACACACTAATTCCTCACACAGCTCTACAGGACAAGTGTTCGCAAAGCAGGCTTGATCCTATAACCAAGCGACTCAGTGATGAAGTCTCATTCAGACCCAGGACCCTCCCCTCTATCAATCTGTTTGATCCCCAGGCCTGTATTGTATTTTCACTGTGTGGAAAGCATACATCCATGGAGAGAATAATGTTGTGCATCTTTGCACACTCACCGTCAGTTTTAGTTGTTAGCAGAGCACATTGTCTAATTTCACTACTGTCATCTCACCTGTGTTTCAGAATGTATCTGTAAGGACACTGTAAAACACATCCATAAAACTATCAGTATAGCAAAAAACAGTATCTGACATCATTCAATGTCCAGTCAGCATTAAATCTCCTAAGTATTTTTATAGTTTGTTTGAATCAGGATCCAGGTAAAGTCTCCAAGTCAGGACTGCTTCTCACCGGAGAGAAGTGTCCTGAGGATAAAGGAAGCCTGGCTTGTCAGGCAAGTTTAGCCATTCTGAACAAGTTGTCTGCACTCTAGAAAATGAAAATGATACCCTGAGATTAATTACATGGATTAACATAATGTGTTTGAAAGTGTGTATAACACTGTCTGGTATATACAAAGTCTTTAATGAATGTGCTTTCCTGGGGGGTGGGCTGAAGAAAAAGAAAAATACTAGAATAATAGGCTGAGAGGCTGGAGGACATTTCTTGGAGTGTTTTGGCTGCTGATCCCTTCAGAAATTCCCATTTCATTTCTAGGTGGAAATTAGACCACAACTGTGCCAAAATGGTTCATGACTAAGGGCTGTGAATCTTCCCGCTGACATGTCTGTAGTCCCTGATACAAAAAGAAAGGAAATCTCTCACTCTAAAATTATCCCAGATTCAGAAAATAACAGTATTATAAAATATTTTTAATATTTATAAAATATTTTATGTCAATTAAAAATAACAAAATATGACATACCATATTAGCAGAGGTCACTATTATGTTATTGAGATAACATAATTTGAAAATAAAAAAGAGACAGTCTATTTCAGATCTGAGTTTGATTTTTTTTTCCAGTACTGGGGATTGAACCCAGGGCCTTCACACTATGCTATATTCCCAGCTCTTTTTATTTTTACTTTTTATTTTATTTAAGACAGTCTCAGTAAGTTCTAAGTTGCCCAGGCTGGGCTTGTACTTGGGATCTTCCTGCCTCAGCCTTCCAGAGTGCTGGGATTAGAGATATGTGACACCACACCCAGATTGTGTTTGCTTTTGTTTATATAAAGCTGGGCAAGTCACTTCATTTATTCTCAAACTTTCAGTTTCTAGAGGTATAAAATAAAACTTGTGAATAAGAAAATCTTGATAATCCAAAAAATCAGACTGTAGCATGGTAGAATAGAAAGGAAACTAGACAGTTTGTTAGAATCAGATTTAAATTCGGACTCTACCACTTAACAAGTGTGTGGCTGTAGATAAATAATTTCTCTGAGCACTGGTCCTTACAGTTGTTAAAAGTAAATTATAACATCTCCCAAAATTATTGTGAAGACTAAAAATAATGTATTTTATTATCTTGGGAGAACTGTGGCTTTTAATTGATACTCAATAGTGGTTATTATTATTGTTGGTTTTTAAGAAAAAGTAGTATTTGCTGTTACCAGAGAGGTTTTTATTTAAATGAAGAAGTTGAATAAGTTTTTACTCAATGAAGGTGTGGAGCTCAATAGGCGATGTTGTGCATCGGTCTCACTTACAAGCACTTGGAAATTATTGTTCACCTGATGTGGAAGTCTGCATTGCATAACCGTGTTTAAAGACTCACAACGCAGCGATGGCGACGTGGTGCTCACATGCTCTCTGGGCAGAGTTACTCAGGAAATGGAAAGTGAGCAGCCTCTTGGTTATGTGCGACTGCGTGGTGCAGAGCCTCCTGAGGGTGGCGGAAGGAGGCTTGGGTTCTGCGGGAGGTCTGCATGGCTGTGCATCTGCGAGTGGACACTGGCGGGAGAAACTTAGCAGAATGGGTGCTGTCCACATGGCCTGCAGGCTGCTGCTCTGAATGCTGGGGCGTGCGACTGCTGTGGATCAGTAAAGAATAAAGGCATATCTGCCTGGGCCTCCCATCTGACCCCAGTCACTCATAAAGGGAGACCGTCCCATTCTGTGGCGATCTGGGACTAGATAGAAGACAGAATTCTGCTTTAACTACAGATTACTTTTTCTTTCAGAAGGCTTTTTTTCCAGTCTTACCGTCTATGGGAAGTGATGGACCGGCGAGGGTACCGTGGGGCAGTGATTGTCCCAGCACCCAGCAGTGCCGGCCTGGCCTCCGGTGGGCTCCAGGGAGCTGCACTGACAGCAGGGATCCATTCACTTGGCGTTGCCTTTTTGTGAGTGAGAAGGATAGTATTTGCTTAGGGTAGAAAATGTGAAAAACAAAACAGAAAAAAATAGAAATTGCCTACAATCTAGCTATATTTTCCTGTTTTCAGTGTTGTTCCCTAATTGAAACTACTCATTTCTTTAAAATTTATGTCTTACTCTTTCTCTTAACATTATAGCAGAAACATAATCTTATCATTAAAACTTCATAAACGTAATTTTAGACACTGAATTATAGTCCATCAAATGTCTGTATAAGGTTTGCTTCACTTTCTCTTATTGTCATCCATTTTAACCTTTTATGTAGCACTGGAGGGAAGATCTTTTTAGACGTAGCTCTGGCTTTTGCCTCTTTCCAGCAGAGCAATATCTTTGAACCTGGGCTTGGACTCTACAGCACAGTCAGTCGGGGAATCAGAACATTGAGTTCTGAGAATCTGAACTAGTTGGTGGATCTCAGTATCATGTTAATATCATCCCTTAGTTATTACAGACTGATCAAGCCCATAATCTCCCAAACAAGTGGATGACAAAGGTTTAAATAAATACTGAAGTGGTATGATTTAGGACTCCAGGAGGATTCAAAACCCTCTAATAGAATTTGCAATTCCCTGGGGGCTAAGACAAAGATCTTCTCTGGGCTGCTCATATTTATGTAGTTCTCAAAACAAGGCAGGGGAACACTGAAGAAAGGCGGAACCCTCAGGGATTTCTCCAAGTAAGACATTATGGTTTTGTTTTTCTTTTTTTGGCAGTACTGGAGATCAAACTCAGGACCTTGAGTTTGCCAGGCAGGCGCTTACTCCACTGAGCGATATCCCCAGCCATTATGTTAATTAGGGAGAACTATGTTTTCTCCTAGAAGGTCTCCATGAAGGAGTGAGATGCCTGCAGCTAGTCTTAAAAATTTAATTATTGCTCAGAGCTGCTAAGTAGTGGTCTCCATCATCTCCAGGCTGGTTTTCTGGAGCAGATGGTTGCATTTCTTTCAGAAGGTGCAGAAAGCCTCTCCTGATAAAACCTACCTGTAGTTGCCTGAAAGGGCATTACTTCTGCCACTTTGTAGTGGAGCAGGAATTTGGAAAGACAAGGGCTAGGATAAAATCCTAGCACTCTGCCATATGCCGTTTTGACAGCATTCTTTGCCTTTCGTGTGAGAAGTCATGACTTCCAACATGACCATCAGCTTCGTTGTTGTTGTGGCCATCGTCATCATGTAGCAATATTTCCCACCAGTGTGTGAATTTCTGGAAAGTAGACCTACTGCTGCATTAATCTTTGAGTGTCTCATAGATCTTTATATCTAAAACATCTTTAGGGAATGTGGTACTGTACTTTAAGATAAAATTTACTCGTTTACATTTTAGTTTAAACAAATTTCTCACTTTTTTTTCTTAAAAGCTTAATTAAAAGAACCAAATGGAAGGCCTGGAGGCAATAATGAATGATAAACTACATCTGCTTGGAGTTCTGTCTCCTGCCAGCCCCAAGCCCCACTTCGGGAGTCCTAAGAGCTCTTAACAGGACCTTTCCTCATTGTATAGTGAGCACCTTGTGCTTTGACTATGTTCCAGGAACTAAGGTTAGCTCCAGAGATGCAAAGGTTTTATGACCAACCTCTGCCTTCAAGAGCCTCATGGTCCAAAGCAGTAGCTAAATAAAGTGGGCCAGTGTTAAGTACTAAAATGACAATATTTTGACCTAGCAGAACTCCTGCCTAGTTTTTCCCTTTTAAAACATGGCATCAAACAAAATGTATACTGCAAACACATCTATGGTTTTCTGTGGTTTCAGATCAATGACTTTAGCACCCCTGAGAAAAACTCCTAGACCTTGACTTTTGCTTCCATTTTAAGGCTAGTATTAAAAGATCTTTATACCAAATGGAGGCAGTGTCCATGTACTAATGAAAATCCAGCATTTCTGAGCACCTATTTTTATATCAGTTATTATAAGATCCATGTTTATTAAATTGACCCACATATGAATACAGTCTGAAAAAGGTAAGAGAATTACAAACAATTGCCAGTTCATCACTTCATAAATCAACTTGAACATTAAAAGTGATTGACTATCAGGCATTGGGTTGGAAGGAAAATGATGCAAAGGTGTCACATGGACTTGAATTAAAACTTCAACCTTCTCATTCACACCCTGCATACTGTTCCCTTGCCAGTGAAACGGAAGTCATTATATCTACCTTGCAAAGTCATGGCAAAGATTAGATGAGGTTATGCATGTGGCATGTCTAAGACAGAGCTGGAGTTAAAATGAAAACCAACAACAAAGCAGTACGGTTGGCTCTGCTCATACGGGAATAAACAGGAGCCCTAGGTCCTCCCAGGACTGGTTGACTTTTACACAGAACTCGGAAACCAAACATTTCTTACCAATTTGTGAGTATTTTCAAGAGCTTAGTTCAGTACCAAGTTCAGTAGATGAGCAATAAATATATATTGAATGAATCATATGCTACCAAATGATTCCAAGTGACTGTCCAAGAGATAGAAAGAAGGTGGGAATTTGGGGCAGACAGGGCAGATATTTCAGAAGCAAAGGGAAGTTACATCTTTCTGAGTTCAGTGACCTCAGAGTTTCCATTTCTCACAGGTGCTTTCACTTTAGGATGTGCACAATAATGGAGCAAAGAAGGGGAAAGAAGAAAAGGTAGCTCTCTGAAGTGTAATGTTTCTATGAACACCCAGTAGCACACATTGTCTCTCTGCCAGTGACTCTGCCAGGTGCTTCACATCCATATTACCTCACTCATTTTCACAACAGTCTAATAAATAGACATTTTCCCTACTTTAGACGAAGTGAGTAGTGTGCCTACAGTCATGAAGTTTGGTACTGATCACTCTAAGATCGAAACCAAATCAGTACTCCTTCTAGTGTTCACCTCATTTTTATTTTTACACTCACTGTGTAGCTTTTGTATGAAGGACTGGCTCTCTATTTCAACAATTCATTCATTCTTACAAATATTTATAAAATATTTTGCCTCTTACTAGCCTTCATAGAAATCAGAGTCTAGTTGGGGAAATATACTAAACAATCACAAACTGACATGTAATTACAAGTAAGATTAAGTGTCACAAAAGAAAATGATGGTATGGGGCAATACATAGGGCCGCCTACTCACGTCTGTTTGAAGGGGTGGGTCATGGGAAATGCACAGAGGTCTGGATTCCACTCCACTTCCTAGCACATGTTCATTTTATTCACTGGGCCTTCCAATGAGGATTATTTCACTTTGAGAAGGGAGTTGGGGATTTAGCTTCTCCCATTTTATTCTTACTCTCATGGCCCCTATAATGGAAGCCCACAGAGCCTTTGACCTTGGTAAATTCTGGGACCCTCACCTTCTGATGCAAAATTCACTGCAGTGGTCTCCAGGTGAAGAAATCAGAAACCCCTGTGTGTCAGGTGCTCATCTCAAGCCCTATGGAGGTGTGGGCACAGGAAGTCCTTAGATCTGCCTGAGGGCTTCTCTAGTTCCACAGAGGAAGTATAGGGTGCTAGCCACAACGTGCTGTCAGAACATGTCTGGGGCACACAGAACTCAGAATTTCTAGGTTTGATGGTTAGAAGTGAGATGATTTTCTGCTCTCAGAGACATTAGAGTCAAAATTAGCTGGAGAGTTGGCAAAGAGGGCAGGGATGTCATTGACAGAAGAAGCAGGAACAAAAATATTTAATAATGACAAAAATCTTTCAAATGCATGTGATCTGACATAATGTTTTAAAGGATTAAAGAATCTTGGTCAAACAAGATCAACTTGGTGTCACAAAAACAGATGTGGATTCTGTAATCAAGCCATGGCTGCCATCCAGCTATTTCCAGTTTTATGAAACACTGCATGTGTGAAATTCAGACATTTACATCTATGTGACAGTTACTGTGTAATTAATATTAGCACATAGGTGCATCTGATGTCTTGCCTTTAGAGGTGGTGGTGATGGTGGTCTTCATAAGATCTATAACACTACCTAGGTCTAATTTATATTGACTCACTTCATGTTTTTATCTCATGCTCACAGCTTTGCACTAAGAATTATAAATCCTGTTACACAGATGAGAAATTGAAGTGTGGAGACAGTAAATGACCTGCCCACAGCAGGCGATGCCTGTCTGAGCCTCAGCTGTGTTCCTGTGCTGTTGATCACAGCTCTGATCGTCATTATTGCCATCAATCGCTGTGGCAAGTTCAGATCTTTGAGATCAGTGTTTTTCTTCCTAGAGCAAGAACTTGAAGATTATCTTTAAAGCATGTTTATACTTTTGTCATTATACTTTATAACTTACTTGGCAAATCAGTGTTGGATTCAGCTTAAAACAATAGACAAGCCTAAACAATAGTAGCTTAAATAAGAGAGAAATTTATTTCACACTCCTGTGAAGAAATCCAGAGAAAGGGAGTCCAGGGCTGGGAGGAGCACTTCATAAAGTTCTCAGGGACTCAGATATCCCCTTCCTCCCTTCTTCCCTTTCTGCCTTCCTCCCTCCCTCCCCTCTTTCATTCTTTTGCTTTTTTTTGAGACAGGGTCTCACTATGTAGTGAAACTCCAGTCTTTCTGTCTCAGCCTCTCAGGTGCTGGGAGGAGAGGCATGTGCCACCCCTGGCACCTTCTAGCTTTCTGTGGTGGCATCCTTTGCAGATAGTGTCTGCTACATACTCTAAAATCCCTGTGGTGATCATTTGCTTTCTAGCCAGTAAGATAGATGAAGGGGGCCCCTTTTTCCGTTAGAGACATTTCCTGAGGGTCACAAGGTAATTGGCATGAATGTTATTGACCAGAATTTAGTCACATTTAGCAAAACCCCTGCAAAAGAAAAATTAGATTCTTGGAGGAAATTAGAACTTGTAGCAACAAAAATTTAAAGTTATAGTAAATATCCTAAATTAGATAGTTCCTTAAAATTTAACCCTCCAAAAATCACAAATATAATAAATATTTTAAAGTCATGAATAAGATTCTAAATAATTGTATATTTTGCAAAGAATATTATGATAAGTGTCATAAAATCTTGGTACTCTTTGTCTCGGCTTTGCTTCTAGCTTTTGGTCTTGGTCAAATCACTTTATTTTGCTTAGTTTTAGCGTGTATAAAATGAGTGGGATTAAATCAGAATGTTTTTAGTGTCCTTCCAGTTCTACTTGTTACTGAACACCATTGGCTAGTCTCATTCATTTTCTTACATAAATTTTAAAGTAACAGGAGTTTTATAGAACACAGTCCAGCAATATGCCAATTTTCTCAAGCATAAACACAGATTTGCTTTTCTATGCTGCTTTATTGCAGAAAAGATTAAAGATGTCTGTTATTTTTTATCTGTGTGAAAGCAGTATGTTTAGATAACAAAATAAGCAGAGTAAACACTGGAAAACAAATTATCAGTTTTTTGCCGATTATATACACATAAAATCCAGATATTCAAATAAAAATAAATTTGATAAATAGATTAGATACAAGATAAATTTTGAAACATCCTTTTGTTTTCATTTATCAAAACAAAATTCAGAAATGAAAATTGGAAAAACTAGCGTATGCACAGTAGCAATCAAGAAGATGAAACATTTAAGATTAAAAATTAAAAGAAAGAACAAAATACCTGTGGATGATAAGTATAGAATATATAAGAAAAATTAAAAGACAATATTAAAACACCGTATATATATCAATTATAATAACTTGATTTTTAAATTATACATATTTAAGTTATTTAATGTGCTCTTAAACTGGTCTGCAATTCTAAATTTAAAGAGAATGAAGAATGTTGAAGGTAGGCATGTGTTTAAGATGTCAAAAATATACTAACATTCTAATTAAATAATATGAAATAGACACAGAACTAGACAATAGGACCAATGGAATAAAATAGAGAATCCACTAAGATATCTCAGTTTTGAGATTTTATGAATTCCCAACCATGGCAGCATTTTAGTTTAGAAGGAAACATATAGTTTGTTTAGCAAATGGCACTGACACAAATGATTATTCATTTGTAAGCAGGAAAATCTGGGCCCCATATCTCAGGCTACATAAAATCAATTCCAGGTATAGTAAGGGTTTAAACTGTGTAAAGCTTGGAAGAAAATCTAAGAGAGATATGTATAACAAAGATATAGTGGGAAATAAGCAACCAAGAAATTATATGACGTATATCTGACTACACAAAAGCTGTAAACACTCATGTCGAAAGATGCCATGAACATAGAAATTTTCAGTATATTTTAGTAGGTGTAGAAAACAGGTGTCTGTAACTTCTGTACCACAATTCCTGATTTGTAACTGAGAGTCTGATGTACATATGTACAGACTAAAACTGGGTAAGAGCCACTACCCAGAGGAAAGATTTCATACTAAGGAAGTTTGAATACGAAAGAGCAAACCTTTTTTTCTTAAATTCTTAAGTCGCCTCTTTGGGCCTCAAAACTTTCTCCTGTAAAGGTATGACAATCCATCCAGCTCAACAGTTCAAAAGGAACAGTAATTTAGCATCTACTGTGTGCCAAGCCCTGTATTAGTCAAATTTAGGAGTAAAAACAACAGATTTCCTCATAGAATTTGTGCTGTACCAGGGAAGGCACAATGAACATATGATTAAAAATTGATCAGCCTAAAGGAGAAGGAGGGTCTAATGTGCTCCTGTGGGCATTATGCATAATAAAGAGAATAACTTAGCTTTAGGAATCCAGGACCAAATCGCCAGTCTCCTAAGTAGGAGTAGGAATCATCCCAGTAAGGAGAGACACAGAGAGGGCTTCCCCAAGAGGACACCTGTGCAAAGCCTGGGTTTTCTAGTGAGGCTTTGAGAAGCCAAGGCTTTTAGAAAAGAAGTGATTGATTAGCCTTGGCTTTGCAAAGCATCTTTCTGGAGAATGAATTAGGGAGGTGCTAGATTGGAAACACACCAGACTGACAAAGAAGTGATTGTGTGACAGGTGACAATACATGACGTTGGCATAGATTCAGAGCTGAGTACCAGTCTGAGAGCTACTTGGGAGGTAAGGCCATAGGTCGCATGTATCAGGAGCAGGAGAGGGGAGAGAGACTATGTTTGTGGGCAACTGGGGGGCACTGGGTACCCTTCTTCAGACGCAGAATCCTTGCCAAGTATCTAGTCTTCTTGTGACTCTTAGCAGTACAGCCCAGAAGTTAAACCAGAAAATGACACTCCCTTTACATTGTTCTAAACAGGTTCTCATCAGAATAAGGAATATGACTCACATTACACCGTTTCACCCAGCCAGCAGGGTCGGTTACACTCCTATCTGCTGCATTACTATTCAATTCAAACCTACCTGAGTTCCCAGGTCTACAATCGGCCCCGTGTGCTCCCAGGCCTTTTGAATTAACTCTTGCTTCCTTCATTTTCTTGCAACACCAGCAACTTTTTCAAGCTCTCAAGGTTAGTATTTGAAAGAACACTTAGTGACAAATAGCTGCTATAAACTCAGCAACATTTAAAATTAATTAATATTTTAATAATAGCAATAGCCTTGACATATATTTTAAAAATAATCCAATGATATGTGAAAGATATATTATTCTGTTTTTAAAGCTTAGTGTTCCTATGACTCACATGTCCTTGGCAATAATTTAGTGGCTTCCTCTTCACTAGACTTCACCTCAGCAACCCACAAAACAAACTTGATTTGGTTTACAGGTGACTGTAAACATTTTTGTTTGAAATAACAAAGCTTCTGTTAACATTTTCACATCCTTTCAAAATCAAAGCAGTGAACATTTGCTTCCTGATAGTGCCTCTTAGATAGGGCAATGTCATTACAGAAGCAGATGGACTTTCTGCTCCCATTTGAGTTGGGCTGCAGGTTTAGAACCCAGGGCCTGTTCATAGTGAGGGCGTGGCATTGCGGCAGTTATTTCTGCCTCCAAACATTGAAACAAGGACTTCTTTTAAGGATAAGCATCAGAACTAGGCCTACAGAACCATAGAGAACTAGCAGAACCCTAGAGAATTACTGCTGACTCCTCTGAATCTTGTGGGATCCAAGATGTACTTCTGTCGACAACTGCATTTCAGCATCTCTCTGCAGCTGTGCTCTGCATTCACTATTGATGAGGGATCCAGCCTGTTCATTCAGAATCCCTGCAGTGGCAAGTCTGTGTTTATATCTGCACCTTCCTTCCCATCGTCCAACCTCATCAATCCCACCAGCTTGCCTGTGTTGTTTCACACACTGGACAGCAAACCAACCTTGATTTGATTTGAGCCATTTCTGCCTCAGACCCACTTACCATTACTTTCCCAAACCTGACATATTGAGAGCCATTTCCATGAGTGAAGATACAGACATATTGTTTGATGTGTTGAATGAGGAACAAGGAAGGTGAGGTGAAGGGGGAGGGAAAATAATTACTTTCTTCCAAGAGTAACTCAGATTCTCCTCTGTGTGTTACATAATAATTTCCCTCACAGCAAAGCCCACCAGGGTTATATTATCCACATTTAACAGAAGAGAACAGTGCAGCTATAGGGGAATGAGCTCTGGGCAGGGTCACCCAGCAGATCCTGGCCTCTTCCACAGCACAGCCTGAGCTTGTGCTGTTTGCAGACTCATGGTAGCCAATGTGTTCCACTGTGCCTGGCATCAGGCAACACTACAGGCTTGAAAGTGGGAAAGGAATATATTTGTCAATCAGCCTACCCTAAGACCAGGTCAGCCAACACGGCCCTAAGATAGGCAGAAAAGAGGCAACTGTCAGACATGGGAGCATCATCTGACTACAATTTGAATTTTTAAGCTCTTCTACAAGACAGTTTCATTATAAAGATATTTGACAATGAAAAATAATCCAAGGGCTGGGGATATAGCTCAGTGGCATAAGTGCCTGCCTGACAAGCAGAAGGTCTTGAGTTTGATCCCCGGTACCGCAAAAAGAAAAAAAAAAGAAAAAGAATCTGAAAAATATTAACATAAAAATAAAAGCCATCATCCTAATATTTAAAATAATTATTGTGGCCATTTACCATTTTTATCTGATTCCCTAGCTTTTATGTGACTAGTTTTGCTTTAGTGTAATGGTGATGCAGATCAAACTTATGCTCTGTTAGATGTTTCCTATTAAAAACAATTGCTTTAATTACATTGTTTTCTCAGAAGCAGTCGTGTCTGTCTTGTACTTCTTGCTTCAGAAAGAATTTCAATTAGGTTTAGAAAGTGTACCAGGTAGTATAAAACAGAAAAAGTGAATTAGAAAAGTTTCAAGGTAAAAGAAAGACAGCTTCAGTTTTGCTCTAGCCCATACAACAGATTGAAAAACAGAAATTTCTCTGTGTGCCCAGCAACCTTCTGTCTTCCTTGAGTCCTCCGAACTTAAAAGGCACCTCACGGTCACAAGACAAAAGAAGCTACGCCTCGACAGTTGGCCAGAGCTTGCATCCCACCTGGCAATGAGCACATGGGAGCAAGTAAATGGACCTTTATGGCATCGGCTCTGGAGCTTGCTATAGCAACTTTAAGGAATCATTCCAACTCTTGCGCTTAGGGTTTTCTGAAAACAGAAGAGCCACAAATGATCACGTATCTGTTTCATGTGCTTAGGACAATGGCAGGAACCCTGGGGCTCAAGGAGCTACTCTTTCCAACTTAGTTGGTTTTTCTTCTATCTCACAACTTTAAAACACCAACATTTCTTAAATTGACTGCCTTTATTACTTTACTCGTGGCTGAGACAAAATACGTGACACCAGTAAGTTAAAGGAGAGATTTATCTTGGCTCACGGTCTGCAGAGGCAGGGCAACACAGCGGAGTGGAGCTGCTTGGATGGCAGGCAGCCAGGAAGCAGAGAGAGAGAGAGAGAGAGAGAAGCTGAGGGAAGGAGATAAACCCTTCCGGGCCACACCCCAAGCCCCACCTCTTCTGATAAGACTCCATGTCTAACCCCCGGTCATCTCTAAACACATCTCAGACTCATCCACTGAGGATTATCACAACCCCATGTTCCTGATCACCTCTCCAGAGGCCCCCTGTGAGCACATGAGCCTTTCAGGGACATCTACATATAAACTGTCACATTCTCTTCCAGATATTTTGTTTGACTGCTGTGTCCAATATCCCCATGCACATATGAAAGTAGAAATTTTTAAATTATTGTTTACAAACACTTGCTGAATGCCCTGACAGGCACTGAGCAAGAAGAAGAGCAAGACTCATGCCAAAGCAATCCCAGAGTTTAGCAGAATGAGTCAAGTAGAAGGGGATTGCAGTGTGAAAAAGCTAGTTTCAAAGTAGTAACTGCAGGTGCAGATGTAGTCACAGTGGGTAGCTGTAAGACTATGGAAATGAACTTAGATTTCCACTTCAATTTATGATACCAACATAGATACTATGGAAGTGAAATCATTGAGAATTACCAATGAGTATCAGAAGGAAGCATCTTTTCTAAAGTTAAAATGGACATGCATCGTCAATAACCTTTGTAAGAGTCTCAATACAGTTTTCTCTTTAGTATTCTATACTACATTCCCTTTGAAATGAGCATAACTACTCGCCCCAATAAGAGCCAGAGGAGAGAATGATTATCCAAAACCAAAGGTGGCTGATTAGTATCTTCAGCATGGTGAAGTTTATAGAAAAATATCAGTCTGAAATTGAGAGAAGTCTGAATTACAAAGTACTATGAAAGAAAACACACCCTTTATTATTACAAAATTCCACATATGCAAAAGGGTTCAGAGAATAATATATCCATTGACACAATAACCAGAAATGACAAATATTAATGCCCCCTCATGTTCTGAAATTGCTTTCCTTTCATTTTCAGTCTTCCTCAGAACATTCTATTGAACTTGGTGTGCATTTCTTCCTGAATATTTTTTTTTACTAAATGTGTATATCTGTAGAGTGTCGTTTTGACTGTTTTTGATATTTAAATAGATGACATCATTCTGTATATATCATTCCCCAGCTTGTTTCCATCAAAACTATTTTAATCACTTTTTAGTCATATAATATTTTTCCTTTACCTACTCCTCAGTATTTCATCATGTATCGATAGATCAAGTCAATTATTCCCTATTTGAAGGACAGTTAGGTTATTCACTAATTT
The DNA here is from genome assembly GCA_004027595.1 of Dinomys branickii. Taxonomy (NCBI): domain Eukaryota; kingdom Metazoa; phylum Chordata; class Mammalia; order Rodentia; family Dinomyidae; genus Dinomys; species Dinomys branickii. Next base: position 18,764 of record PVLD010004615.1, read on the forward strand.
ATTAGGTTACTTATTTTGCTATTTCAAAGTTGCAGTGCACTTTTTAGCCACATCTCTCCTGTGAATATGTGGAGTATATATGTTGCGATGGAATGGCTGGATCATACTTTATGGGAACAGTACCAATTCTACTGCCTTAGACATATCAATTTATGATGGGATTATGTTTCAGTAAGTTCATCATAAGAGAAAAAGATTTCAAGTTGGAAATGTATTTAATATATTTAACCTTCTGAGTATCTTAGCTTATCTAGCCTACCTTAGAGATGCTCAGAACACTTACATAGCCTGTAAGTTGAGCAAAATCATCTAACACAAAGCCTGCTTTAAAGTGTTGACTCACATAATTTACTGAGTGTTTGTATCTCAAAAATGCTGACAGCACAGCACCCTGTGGAGTGTGGGTCATTTACCCTTTGATCACGTGGGTGACGGAGCTGCAGCTTGCTGCCACTTCTCGGAGAAGGTCAAAATTCCAAGTATGGTTTTTACAGAATCCACACCATTTCACAGTATGATAAAGATGAAAAATTGGTGTCAAGTCAGTGTACACTGGGGATCATCTATATTGTTAAATTGTTCTCCAAGAAAGATATACCAGTTTATGTTCCCATCAGCAATTTTAAAAAATACTCATGTTTCTTTGTATCTTTGCAAACAGCTAGTATCACCATGTTATTTTTTTTTAAAGTTTTTAACAAACTAATTGTATAGTTTTGTAGTTTTCTTTTTCCTTGTTTTCTTTTGAGACGTGTTGTATTCAGGATGTTCAAGGGACTAGATTTAATATAAGACACATAATTTATAGTATTATTTTATAATATTCACCCAAAGAGTCAAATGCCAAACAGTGCAGGAGATCTGTCCTCACACTAGAGACCCTAAGAATCCAGCTGAGGGCCTGGATCCCACGAATCCAGCTGAAGACTTGAGCCCATGGCAACGTCTTCCATGACTCCAGCTGGGAGGCCTGAAGCCCACAACAATGTGTCATGCAAGTCTGTTTCAATGATCTGCTTTGGGAAGGCCCAAAGGTCAGTGGTTGAAGCTAGAAAGTCTGTGCCAGTGGGATGAAGGACCTGTGCCACCAGGCTGATGGATCTGCACTGGAACCACAGCCATCTTCAGCAACAGCAAGGTCCTGAGTTCCTCCAATGATGAGAACAGCTGAATTCATATCAGGAAAGCCACAGCATACCATCTTCCCCTCCTGCTCTGCTTTTATGCTATTGACAACAATCCTCAGGTAGGCCCTCCACATCGAGAACTACACTGACTCAGTTCAGCTGGGTGTTACAAGTTAACCATTAGTTAATTCACCACACAGGGTCTCACCATATAATTCAGAGTGATCTTAAACTCACTATGTAGTGCAGGCTGGCCTTAAACTCATGGCTATCCTCTGCTTCAGCCTCCCAAGTATTGAGATTACAGGCATGCACCACCACACCCAGTTTAGTTTTCTATTTTTTACTTTTTATGACTATTGTTTGTAATGATCTGTTCATAGACTTTCTCTTTTTCCAATAGGATTATTTGTGTTCTTCTTATCCATTATTTGGAATTCTTTATATATTCCAAATACAAATCTTTGGTATGTACATTATCTATATCTTCTCTTTGCCTGTCATTTAACTTTGTTCATAATTGCTTTTGTTTTAAAAACAAAGTTTTAAATTTTGTGGCAGACAGATTTATCAACCATTACTATTATTTGTAAATACTGTATTTAGTTTGGATTTTAATCTATCTGAAATATATTTTTGTGATTGGCATGAAATTGAAATGTAATTTTGTTTTTGTCTTGCAGACAGTTATCTTAACACAACTTTATTGAATGCATTTTCCTTATAGATACCTCCTCTCTCTCTCTTTTTTTTTTTAAGACAGGATCTCACTATGTAGTTCAGGCTGGCCTTGAGCTCACTTTGTAGCCCAGGCTGGTCTCGAACTCACAGTGATCCTCCTGCCTCAGCCTCCTGAGTGCTGGGATTACAGGCGTGCACCACCACACCCGGCCTTAGATACCCACTCTCACATAAAGTTTCTAAATATTAGCTCTCTGTTCTGTTGTATTGTTTTCTTTTTCTATTCTTATCTCAGTAAGACCACACTGTCTTAAATAGCATGCATTTTAATAAGCTTAGATACTTGGTGAAGTAGAACCCTTGTTCTTCAAACTTAGCATAAATATCCTTGACCTCTGGCTTTTGCATTTGAACTTTAAAATAATTTTATTAGCTAGCTCTCTCACTGAGACAAAATACCTGCTGCCCACAAATTAAAACAGGAAAGGTTTAGTTAGCTTACAGTTTCTAGTGGGTATAGTCCAAAGTCAGCTGACTCCAAGGCAGAGACAGCGCAATAGAAGAATGGCAAAGGACAGGTACCTATTCCAGGCAGCCAGGAATCAGAGAGCATGAGAAGCCGGGGACAGACACATACTTGCCACTTCCGATCACAGCCTTGTGGCCTGCCTTTTCCATATAGGCCCCTCCTCTGAATAGCACTTTCAGTGGTTCCTCAGAATAGCACCTTCAAGCTCATCCAAGGGTTCCAGGAGACTTTAGGTGACATTTTAGATCTAAACCATATGGTATAACCAGTTTCATGAAAAATGAACTTGGGATTTTGGTAGAATTAAATTGAGTGTTTACATTAATAAAAAGAAAATGGATAAGCTAAGATGATGAAACATTCTACTTATTTAGTGTTTTTCCATGAAATTCCACAGTTTTCCTTACATTTTGGCACAGTTATATGAGATTTATTCCTAAGTACTTACATGTTTGTTTCCTAATATAAATAAGTCTTACATTTTATTGTCATTTTGTTGTAATCTTTTGTTGTCTTTATTTTAATATAAATGGCTTACCAGGTTAAGGTTATTTCTCTTGATCTTAATTTACTAACAAGTTTTCTTCTTCTTTATAATCACTAGTGTTGATTTTATTGAATGGTGTTCTAGTGAAAAGTTTTTTTAATTTTCCCTCTTGTTTTCTATTAATGAGGTCAATGCTAATGATAGATTTTCCATGCATCATCTTTGCATTCCAAAGATAACCCCTACATGATAGTGATATTTTACACTGCTAGAGTCCATCCGATAATTTTTGATGCATTCTGCTCTTTTCAAGTTAAATTAGCCTATGCTTTTCTTTAGAAGGTTCCTTATAAATGGCACAAAGCTAGATTTTATAAGGATGACTAATATATATATATATATATATTTTTTTTTTTTTTTTTTTTTTTTTTTTTTTGCGGTACTGGGGATCGAACTCAGGACCCTGCACTTGCTAGGTAAGCGCTTATTCCACTGAGCTATATCCCCAGCCCTATGACTAATATATTTAGTACTATATCTACATTCTTACATTTCCTACTTACTAGGTTGTTATTAAGCATTTTCCTTCCTTTTCTATCTCCTTTTGGATTAAAGTATATTTATTTTCTTTCATCTACTTATCTGGAAGTTATACATTTTATTTTTATTACTGTAATAGTGTTATCTTCTTAATATGTATGCATAACAAATTTTAGGGCTAATTAACATCTTTAATTGTGTCCTAAGCAAGTAAAGGATCTTGAATCTTTTAATTCCAAAATATCCTCTCCTATTAGTCATATCATTTTTCCTTCAGGCTGACTGAGTCTTATCTTTAATTCCAGAGTATCCATTGTTGTGGTTGCAAACTTGTTTGATGAGTTTATTTGCTCCTCCTTGCTCCATTCCAGTGTTTTACTCATTTCGGGTGGGGTCCATGATGAGTGTTGTCTCTGACTTTTCTGTTTCTGGAAGGTCTTTATCTTACTCTCATTGTGAAGAAATTTTCTCTGAGTATATAATTCAGAGTTGGCAGTGTCCCCCTAGCTGTTTGACATTACCCAGGGATCACTAACTCCCTCGGAGAAGCCCAGATGCAGACAAGTTGCTCTTCCTTGGAGATCATTGGTGTTTTCTTCCAGGTTTTAAGACAGTCACCTTCAATTCTGTTGTTCTTCCATCTCATCACCGTGAGTCCGGGGTGGATTTCTTTTCATTTCATTTCTTCCTACTATGGAATTGTGAAAAAATTTAGCCTGAATGTTTCAAATCTGAAAATATTTGAAGCTTGCTTTCTCTCCTACTCTCTCAGAGCTTTTCATTCTAACCTTCCTGTGTCCCAATTGCTCTTCTAAGCTTTCCATCTTTTGTTGTGCTGTGTTCTAGTCTAGATAAATTCATAAGAATGATCGTCCAATTTGGTATCTTTCTCTTACATTGGTTAAGTAATACAAATTTAAACTGTAACCAAGTAGATATTCCAATTTAGAATGCCTGTTTGTTGTTTCTAACTCTTTATTTTGAAATATTTGATGGGGGATCTCTTGTGGTCAGTCTCAGATGTCCCAGCACCTTGGCAGCTCCCTGACATGCATGAGGCAGGGCTGTGACTGCCTCTGCACACTCGCTTCACTTTCTATATTAGGAGAGAAACATATGTTCTTTAAAGAAGACTTTTTCCATAAAGAAACAAATTTTCAGGGTTTTATTTTGCTTTTCACCCACTGATTACATATATTAAATGCATGTTGAGGAACAGAGATTAACAAAATGGTGCTGAGTTGCAAATGCTTCAGAAAATCACTCATTATCTGAATGACTTATTCCTATGCACCAGTACATGCCAGTCTCTGTCAAAATACACGTTCCAGGAAACATGTAAATTGCTTGATTTAATGGACTTAAGACTTCACAGAATATCTGAAAGCTCAAATGTCAAATCCATTCACACCAGCTTTGCCATATTTGACATTAGGACTTTTTAACCAGTGTGAATATCTATGAACTGGAGTCATTTTAAACTTGTGTCCACTAGATCAATAAAATCTGATGGCATTGTAAAAATAGTTATTCTCTGTCACTGGCTGGCTGGTGGGTTCTTCTGTCTGTGCAGAAAGAATCACAAGGCAGAGTCAAAAGAGGATGGAGCAAAAGCAGAAAGCCCTCCTGTTGAACCCAGGAAGGAGCCTGAGCCCTTGCTTCGGGGACTCCCTGTAGGGTGTTTTTATTCTCTCCAAATTGAACTGAAATTATCAGCACAAACAGAACAAAGACATTCTGTAGAGAGATATGAGTATCTTATTCCTGGGCGAGGAAATCCTGCCCACCCAGGGAGGCCTCTCTTTGTTGAATTTCTAGAGCCCTGACCCTGGCTTCGCCGACTCTCCCGGCCCCCTCCTTGCTGGGCTCTGTCTTGGCTGCCTGTCCTGTCTGAGGATCTCCCCGCACTCACCTTCTCCTCGGCCTGTGACATCATTCTGAAAATGATCTCACCTGCCCACAGGGCCCTGCTCCTCCTCAGCATTTTCTATACACACTGTGCTATACCTGGGCTGATTGTTTAGGGTTCTGCCAAGAGCTTCCTGCTAGGTTAGGAGAATGCTGCCCAAATCTTAGAAAACAGAACCTAAGCCCAACCACAGCTGCCACAGAGGGCTCATGATTCGTTCTCCACTCATCTCTCTATCTCCCTGCTTGCTATTTATTGAGCATGTACTAAGAAAGCCACTGTGCTAAGTTTTTACTTATATTAGCCTTGTTTTTACAAAAGCTCTTGGAGTGATACTATCCGAATTTTGTAGATAATGAAGTGGACCTTAGAAAGGTTCATTAATAGTCCAAATGGCACAGTAATTTATTTAAAACGAACTAGTGATTTTCTTCATTATCAAATTTGGTTGACTTAAAAAATTCCAAAAGCAATCTGAAAGAGCTAAGAAAGAAATTGAAATAACAGAGAAATAAATTGATTTATAATCTAAAAATATCCAGAATATCAGCAGCCTGTGCTTCAGCAATGCTTTGCATCTTTGTCACCTAAACTGTACTTTCCTCCTGGTACCAGATACTATCTTGCTCAAACCTGAGACAATGAATAATAATTATCTTTTTTTTTTTTTAATAATAATTATCTAAACAACATGATAACTTCTAGGATGATTTAAGACTATTTCAGGTCTTCCTTGAGGTTGATAGTAGTTAAGAACCCTTCTGACTGTTGCATACCCCATTCAAGCTCATGAGCAGGCAAGATAACTAGAGGAACGCTGACATTTCTTTTAATCAGTTTGACAGAGACGAATTCTTTGTATTGAGCACATTTACACCATAGCTATCAAATGTTGTCACTATCGAGATAGGGAGCTTATATTTTAAAAGAAGAAAAAGTTAAAATATTCCTTTTAAGTCTTTGTTAGCATGTGCTTGCAGTACATAGTGATTACGTTCATCACTGGGTGTCGGTGCACGTACACAGCACACCTTAACTCCTTTTATTTCCCCTCCCTCCCACGCCATCTATCCCTAGATCCCTTTCTTACTTATGAATACTCTATCTCCCTGTTTCCTGTTGTCCATCTCTTATTTTTTCTTTAAATTTTGTGTACTTTGAAGATACTCGTTTAGCAAATATTTATTCAGCACTTACGTGGTACAGGATGGCTCTAGACACAGAGTGGTGATTAGAACAGATGCAGATTCTGCCCTCCTGGAGCTTGCATTCTTGCAAAAGCAAACAGTGAATAAAATTCATTGTGCAAATTGGACTATAAAGAACAAGTAAAGTAACAGGGTCAGTAGTTGCTGAGTGTGTGTTGGGGAGAGGTTTGATCAAACAGGCCCAAAAGTGCTGGCAAGTGACACGTTGGCAGTGGCCTGAACCTGGGACTCAGCCGTGAAGCTCTCAGAAGAGAATTCCATGGACAAAGAGCAGTTCGTGTGCTGTCCTGCACGGTGCTAGCGTAAGCATTGCTCACGGGTGTTGTGCACAGCCCCAGCACCAGCGTGACTGCAGTGCAGTATACAAGTGAATGGGTCATAGGATGTGAAGGTAGAAAAGAAGGGTGAGCATACACCCCAATTTTCTTACAATAGCTCTGAGTAGAGCCCATTGTCCTGGTGAAAATAATCATAATCATTTCACTCTCAAAATGTGTTCATTGGACAGTACATGTACCTCATGGCCCTATGAAAATGTAAGACAGTGCCAAATTATTTGGGTATAGATAGTAAATGAATGAAAACTTAAGATACTAACCAGCAAATTAATTCCTTCTTGTCCCGTCAGCCTTTGTTTTTTTCATAAATGGGAGCCATACATGCATACAGTCAGATCCATGAGCTATGTAGATAGGAACTGTCTGCACAGAGAAATTTGGAGGCTTGGGTCTTAAAGGGATCCTTACTTCTATACAGTGGTTGGAATAGCCTGAGATACTGTGCCAAACCAAACACTTAACACTGGGAAAGAGAAGAGGAAGAAGACTTGGGGGAGAGCTGCCTGTTATATGCCGTACAGTATTTAATATTCACCTCAGGACTGGATGTTTAATCTTAGGGTTTCTTATAAGATGAGGAAATGAAAGTTGAGGGGCTTATAAATATCTTGATCAAGGTCATATAGATGGTGAAAATTAATGCTGTGATTCAAATCTAACCCATTTGGATATCCTGCCCACTGTGCTCTTTCCAGCTGTGCTTTGCTGCTCCCAGATCCCTAAAGTGCACAGATCTTCCACACCTCCCTCTGTGCTTTCTGCCTGACAATCCGCATTCATATTACAAAGTCTGCTTCTCATGTAACGTTTCCTTCATTCCTGCAAACATATTTGACCATCTCTGGTCTTCTAAAACAGCAAATAAATCTATTACAATGTTTTACTCATTCGTCTCTCCACTTAGGTAGTCACTCAGCTATTAAATACTGGACATAGTATAGTGAACAGTACAAACATAATACTCATCTTTGTGGGGCTTATACTAAAGAAGATGAATTAGTAAGATACGAGGACAATTATGAAATGTCTTTATTAAATCTCATTTGTTCATTCATTTGTCCATCAACAGATGCCTACTGTACTAAGGGAGTCCTGGTAAAATATTGAAAGAAAATGACAATTTAGTGTGGACATGAGACAGGCAGGGAGTATATGAAAAGGGAAAGGGCAAGATCATGGACCCTCTTCAAGTCTCACAAAGGAACTGGGAGGCACCAAAGTCCTGAACGGGTCAGATATTTATTCTAGTAAGGTCACTATGCCGACAATGTTAAGACTAAATTTGAAAGATAGAGACTGCAGACAGAAAGACTAATTAGATAGTGTTGCAAAAGAAGGAATGTATGAAGTAAGGTACAGTCAAAAAGGAGTCAAGCAGATGATGAACTCGTGGTTAGAAATGACAGAATTTCTAGCTAATTAGAACTGAGGACAAGGCATGGAAGAGCTTTTGCTGACTCCTCAGTTTCTGAGGACTGGCAGAGTCCTGGCTCTTCCCTGAGTCTCTGAGATAGAAATGAGGCCGTGCCAATCATGTCCTTCTTTGTCTTATGCTTCTCTGTAAGTTCGTTTCTCCCAATACCTGCATGAGTTTGTTGATTGACTCCAAGTGGAAGCTGCATTTGAAGAGAACACCAGCTTTGTAGTTGGGAAATGAGCCTGGGGAGTTGGTATCTGCCACAGGTGTTTTCTAAGCTATTGGATAAGGCTGGCTTCTTCTCTAAACCTGTTGCTCATCGAAAAGAACATACTTGCCCTGAAGTAGTTCAGTGGTGAGCATCCTAGATTGTACTTACACAAACCTAGATGTACAGTTCAGCCACTGAACTTGACCACTTGGTGCCACAGGAGACAGTGAATGCAAGATCTGTGAAGCTGCTGCTGGCCCACCATGGCAGGCCTGTTTTGCACTGTAAAATAGGACTTAAAAATATAGCGCAGTAAATACATAAAGCAGTGACATAATTATCCAGTATCACTGTTAAGCATTATATGATGGACATCATTATAGGTGCTGTGCTTCTACTTGACTGGCCACACAATAGGTTTAAGCCATCATTATCACATACATGAATAATGCCTTGTGCTACAACGTGGTGCTGGGGATGACTGGGATGTCACTGGGTAACAGGAATTTTTCAGTCTCATTATAATCAGATGGGATCTTGTTACAGATATAATCAGTTATAATCCAAACTTCATTATGTGTTATATGACCACAATCCCATAAAGGTGTTCATTAGGTATTACCAGATACACCCGCTATGGTCTCTTGCCAATTACTGGCCCAAGTGAACTGACTGAGCACCTTCATTGCTTTTTTTCCATTGGCTCATTCGTTTCTTGTGCTGTGACAGTTAATCTTTGGGTTAGATGCAGAAAAAGAAAGAGCCTTGTCAATTTTGGAAGATTTCACTATTTCAGCAAATGTCACTACTAACTTTTGAAGGAGAGTACTGAAGACTGAAAAACCCCTCTAAAAAACTGGAAGGAGTGGAGATGGATACATGGAGGAGGAAAGGCAGGCTAATTGCTGACCCCTTCTGGGGATTCAAGTTCTAAAGCCATGAGAAGATAAAAAAAATAAGAGGGCACTTATCACAGGAGAATGATAAAAGACTGCTTACTTCTGGGTAATTTGAAGGCCCTCTCCTTAAGGCTGTCTAGAAAATAATGGATTCATGAGAAGAAAGCAAGGTAAACACTTGGCTTTTTCCACTTAGTATATGATAAGTAATTTGCCATGTTTCAACACTGTAGCCATATTTTTTTATTTGAGTGAGTTAAGTTCCATAATTTAAAAACCATTTCTCTAATGATTATAGTTCCAAAGTTGATACTATTATTTTTTTTTAAAGACAAAAGAATGGAGACATATGAACCAGGATAAGCCATAAACAATACCAAAAATACAAAACCATACAGAATGTAGTAGGGCTCCCATCCAAGTACTAACCAGGCCCGACCCTGCTTAGCTTCCGAGATCAGACGAGATCGGGCGCGTTCAGGGTGGTATGGCCGTAGACAATCAATATGTAAAGCAGCAACTATTGGA
>PVLD010004615.1:28737-88605 GCA_004027595.1 Dinomys branickii
TGACTAAATTTGCATGTCTGTATATGGGTTCATATATTTACACTTCGAAGATATCAATGGATAAAGCAATAACCACTGTTGAGACCATATCACCTTGTCTATAGATTAGTTGTGATTGTACTATTTTTTATGCTAATTGGTGTCTGTTTGTCAATATGTTTTTGTACTTTTATTTTTTTTTAATTAAAAAAAAAAAGAATGTAGTAGGGAATCAGCACTGGATGTTGCTTTACATAATGTTATCTTCACATTAGTTATTACATAAACATTAAAGGAAATACCAAATTATAGAGAAGATAGTAGGGAATTTGCACTGGATGCTGTATAATATAGTTATTTTCACTTCTGTTAATACAAAAACAATTGAGGAAATACAAAATTATAGAGAACGTAGAAGGGAATTAGCTCTGGATGCTGTCCTACATAGTGTTACCTTCACATTTGTTACTCAGTTACACAGATGATGGCCCATTTGATCATTCAATTTTCTCCTCCCTCATCTCCGTTGCCCTACCACTCAATCATTCATCTTCCCTGTGATAATATCTGTATTCCTGGGTTTGTCTATACCCCTGGACTCTCGCCTTGGGAAGAGATATAGCTGCCTCAGACTATACTATAACATATATGGGTGTATACAAGCTGCCATGGTCGGAGGTGGAAAATCACCTATGCTCACAGCAGACTGCCCGGCTCCACCCCATCGCTGTGCTATGGGTGGGGGCAGGTCCAGTCCGTGGGGAGCCCTCAGCGGGGCCCTCAGCGGAGCAGCCGCGGGGCCCACAGCAGAGCAGACGCGGAGCACGCACCATCAGGGCACCCTAGGTGACCCATTTGGCTCTGTCCCATTGCCACGATGCTGGAGGCCCTTTCTTCTCCTCCCTCCTCCTGATCTACAGTATTACCATTCCCCACCCCTTGCAGCTGGGCATTGGACGAACTTACAATGCTTGGTATAAGGGCTTGAAATCTCCCCAGCCCATTCTCACTGTGTTATTTCAGGGTATGAACTGAGTTTAAAGATTAGTTCTAGAATGGGGTTGAAGGATTTTCTTGGGTCTGCTGTATAGAGTATGTTGTTGTTTTTCAGACTCCCGGTCTGCTGTCCCTCATCCAATTTGTTGCTATGGGGTCATGCAAGGTCCACATGTGCAAGCTGTAAGGAGACCCTCTTGGTGCTCACGTTAATAGTGTGGGCTGGGTCCTGGAGACCATGGATTCATCCCATTGTTGCCAGGAGCAGGCAGTGATTGCTCAAGCCACAGAGACTCAAGGTGCTCCCAGAGAGAGTTCAGGGTGGGAACTGAGTCCCGGCAACCCAGCTCATGCTTATGTTGGAGTGAGAAGGGCGTGGAGCCACGCAATCCACCTCCATCTGTATCTCCCTCCCGTTGTGGTGCTGGAGCCCCCATCTGCTCAGCTTGCTGCTGAGGTTCCCCACTGTTCTCCGCCGGTAGCCGCTCACCCAGCAGAGAGGCAGGGGACCACTGCCTCGAGGCAGGCGTAGAGCTGGGTGTGGTGGGCTGTGTACTAGGTGCATTGACTCTCTTCAGGTGCTGATTAGGAAGGTTGCCACAGGGTGGGGACTTCTCATCCTCACACTGGGTTCGACAATTGCTCCTGACCACCATTGCCTCCTTTCCTGGCTGCGCCCTCCCCTCTCCAGCCCTGGACCAGCTCTCAGAACTCCGCTCTCCTCTAGCCGAGTCGGGAGGTTTCCGTGAGCGTGGGCCTCTGAAGCTGAAGCTCTTTCCTTTCTGTCCTTCACATGTTGCTGTATTCCTATATTCCTTTGTCTGAGTGGCATTCCTCCAGGAGGTTCTCTCTCTGCTGCCTACCCGGTCACCATCTTGAAGTCCTCTTGTAAAATTTATTTAGTTAGTTATTTGTTTCTTTCTAATGAATTGACCATTACGTTTCTAAAGTTTTGAAATGGCCAACAGCCCATAGAAAGATACCACTTTAGGCTCCTGCTTGAAACCAACAGCTTCAGAAAACTGCTGGTCTTGATTCAGTGCCACTGCTACTATTATTAAATGAAGCCTTGATAAATAAGTCCCTATGTAGATAAGATGCCATCTCCTAGAATCCAAAGTGTTGACATCTGATGCTTCTTGATTTCTGACGTTTTCTAGTAGGTTGTACCATACACTTTTATTATATTTCATTATTTGGCAATTGATATTTCATCTTTTATTCATATTCTGTTCATGTCCTTTGCCCAGCTTGCTATCAAAATCCTCTTATTTTTAAGTGCCCTTAGTACTTAAAAAACATAAATATGCTCTGAATATGTTCCCATGTTATTATTTGTATTTTTTCTGGTTATTTAGACATCCTCAATTTTTAATCTTTACCTGCTTATGTGTCCCAATCTTACCTGTTGCAGTTTCTACTCTACCTTTCCTTTTAGACTGAAAAATTCCATTTCAACCTTAATAAATTGGTTATGTAGTAGTCTCTCTTGGTTTATTTGCTGTTTATGTCTACTCTGGTATACCCTTTGATCATTTATCTCTTCTGATTCTGCTGATTTCCTTAGAATTAACATTTGATTTATATGTAAATATATATGTATACCTATATACGTATATAGAGAGACAGCTGAACATTTTTGTTATGTTTTCAGTTTCTAATTTTTGCCTTTGACTTAAGTTTCAGTGAAATTTAATATTGTAACCTGTCAATATTTGTCTTTATTCCAAAGGTAATTTTTTCCTAAATATGTGGATGTAGATAGAGCATGGTTCTAACTTACTCTTTTTTATCAAATTGCTATCAGGGGATGATGATATTACCTACGAAATTGCATTTCCTTTCCCCCTTGCTCTGGAAAGCATCCTTGATCATATATTAAGTGATTATGTAGAGCTGGGTCTATTCTGAGAGTTCATTCTGTTATGCTGATCTATAGGTCTATTTTTGTTTCAGTAAATCTTGCATTTATTTGAGGAAAGCTCAGATTTCCTCTCTTGAGTCTTTGCTCCTGCAGGCTAAACATTCCTTGTTCTTTCAATTGCTGCTCTTGTGGTGAGCCCCTTGCCTTCACCCTGGGCTGGAAGCAGGCACTCAGAGCCCCTCACTTCACCTCACCGGGGGAAAGGAGTGCACCGAGATGGGCAGGGTCCAGACAGGAAAGCAGAGGGAGGAACTCTGACATTGGCACGGGGAGCCTGCCAGCGTTCTGATTTCTGCCCCACTATTTTCTTGCTATGTGGTCTTGGGTAAATTTCTTCTCTATTTTATCTCAACTATAAAATAAAGACATAAAGGTAACTCCTTTATGAACTTGCTGTAAAGATGAAATGAGACCATCAATGCAAATATAGTCATTGATTATATAAACTTGTTAGTGCTGCTAAAAATAAGCCATGTAGATTTACTACTTCATTTAGTATTTGGGTGTCGTTATTAATGCAAAACAATTTCATGTTGCATGAACAAGATAAGATGGGTTCCACAATCTTCCCAGAGGAACAGCCAGTAGAAGAGCTGGAGGGGGCATTTCACCTCATCGGTTTAGCCCTGAGGTCCATCTTCCCCCTAGGTGACACTACCGCACAGCACAGAGACCTGGTCTTTGCGTTCCGCAGTGGTTATGTAAGCAAAGCTGAAAGTTCTTAGATAAAGGTAAATATTTGTACTATTCAAACTCGATACTGTTGTCTTGAGTTTTGCTTTGGCTTCACCATGGAAGGGCATTAAATTAATGGGAAGAGCAATATGGTTTCATCTTAATCTGCAAATTAACCATGTCAAAACATATCCTGTCAAACCAAGTATTATTCAACATACTGCTCCAAGAGGCAGTGACATGGCCCCAGAAGCATTTGTCATCCTCACAGGGTGCCAGAGGAAGCCAAGCATCCTCCTCATCAGCACCTGTTACCTGTGCTCTCAGAAGGCTCTCGCCAGGGGCAGGGGTGCGGGCAGGTGGAAAAAGCTGAGTTAGCAGCCTGCACACTGGGCTGCAGAACCCAACACAACCGGAAGGTCTAATTTTAGCCCTCCCAGCCTTGGCATCATCCCTTTCAGCCAAGATATTTTTCATGTGCCACAAAAAAGTGATTTGTTCAGCCTTGCTAGATACTTCACAAAGGCCCAGCAAGGACAGGGTGAGCTGGATTCAGAGCTGGACATACATCAAAGACAGAAACCTCACCAGAGAGGGGCAGCATCCCACTGGCACCTGGCAGCAAAATGCTCTGCCCACCTCCATCTCCCAGACCCCAAGAAGGGGCACCTGGCTGTCATCTCCTTCCACATGGGTCCCTTCTTCAAATTTCTCTTTGTGAACCTCCTCCGGGCAGATCAACAGGTGTCTTTCCTCCTTTCCACCAGGAATTGAAACCTATTCCTTCCTTTTATTCTTCTCCAATGAAGCCCACTCTTTTCTGTCTGGGTGTTGTTTTCTTTCCTGACAAGTCATGGCAAATGCACCAGATTAAGAGCTACAAACCATCTACACACTGCCTTTATTATTTCTTACAATGTCTTGGCCAGCTAGGTGAAGCTCAAACATTCATAGAGCTTGTATGCAGAGAACTGAAGTCTATTAGGACACAAATTTCTACTAGCATCACAGAAAAACTTTGCAGAGTTGGGATTGAAACCTTGCTGTGGAAATTTTAGGAAAGATAGGGGCCCATGCTGCTGTCAAAGCACAGAAAACCTGTGCAAACCTTTGGGAGACTCTGGGGAAACTTTTCCAAAAGGTATCAGCTGGTTCTGTGGACAATAAACAGTTCCAGGCTGAGGACCTAAAATGGAGGGCTTTCATTTTCTCATTTCCTGGAAAACAGGTGGGTAAAGTTGTCCCAGAGATGCTACTGTTTCCAAAGGACCGTGCCTTTTTCCTTTGGGTAGTTCCCTTTCCAGTCACTGGACAACCTCAGATCCAGGCTTAGGCACCCAGAAGTGATGATCTATGGAGTCATCAACCTTTGAGTTTTCCATATTTGAATTAGAATTTCAGTTATTACAATAAACATCAGTTAGTACTTTAGCACTTAACAAAGCTCTTTCTTCTCATCTATCTTATTTAAACCTTGCAATAATAGGGTGGTTTTGGCATTGCTATCATCATTCTCATCAATGCCAAAACAGCAGCATAGAGTTTACTGACTGACAGCAGATTCGGACCCAGGGATCTAACTGTAGCCCTGTATCTCCACATCAGTGCTTCTGCAGAGAGCTGTGAGGTCAGCCTAGCTTCTCTGGAGCTCCTCCATAATTAGCACTTTATTTAGACCTGAAAGAACAGCCACAAACATCAAAGGCCTCTGGCCTACCAGTGGGTCCTAAAATAGTCCTCTGAACTATCCGGAAAGGAGGCAACTCTAATGGATTAGCACCCCAACGATGTTCCTTTCAGGATCCCCAAGCCAGCTTGGGACAGTAGACATTGTGCTTGTTTGTTGGAATAGAAATTGTTTATGTATATCTTTTCTGATTATAAATATTATATGTGTTCACTAAAAAAGTGCAGTAAGATATTGTAGGAGAGAGTGAAATGTTAGCATTACACTGGCAGCACTTACAGCTGCTCTTAGGATTGTGGTATAAATTACAAACTGGCCAGACTTCCTGTGCACACAAGCTTGTGTGTGTATGTAAAGCAAAAGCAAGGTGATACTATGAGTGCCTTGTGCCCTTGTGCCTTTTTTTTTTTTTTTTTTTTTTTGATACGGGGAATCAAACTTAGGACCTTGCACTTGCTAGGTAGGTGCGTGGGTCACTGGGCTATATCCTCAACCCTCGTGCCATTTTGTGACCTGGTTATACTCCTTAAAAATTTATTGCAACATGCTTTCTTTTGTCTTTATTTTTGGGTCCCAGACATACCTTTACCTTACTCATATCACTCAGTTCATACTACATTATCATTGCTGTCTGTGTAAAACTTGCTTGTATCTTTGTTGTTGTTTTCTGGACTTGGATTGGACCTGGTGCTTTGCATTGAGCTACATTCCCAACTCTTTTTTTCTTTTTAAAGAAGATCTTGCTAAGTCACTGAGACAGCCAGGATGGGTTCGAACTTGTGGTCCTCCTGCCTCAACCTCTCAGAGTGCTGAGACATGGCCAGCTATCTTGTGGGACGCATTTTTAATTTTACCTTTATCTTCCATCTCCTTCCTCCAGCTTACGGTATTCAATGTATGTCCTTCAGATAGTCCTTGAAAATATGTAGTTTGCTTGTGAATTCGTGTGTTTAATTTAAATGAGTGCCATTGAGTCAGCACCAGTCCATGTCAAAGCAGGTCTATTGTATCATTTTTAATGGCATAATTTCCACTGTGTAACTCTACCAAAAGTTACTTCAGCAGTTTTCTTTGCTGAACATTAAGTTGTTTCTTACAGGGTCCTTTCTAAAATCATTTTAAGCCATGCCGGGGTGAATGATGTGTCCTGAATGTCTCGAAGACTTGTGGGATTATCTCCTTGAGATCACTTTGAGGGCGTTTCTCGTCACATACTCTTCACTCCATCTTTTAGCATCCAGAGTTTTGCCCCCAAGTTGCAGAAGTCTGCCGCTGTGCACGTGGCCTCAGGTGGCTTCCGTGGGCACCTGGGGTCCCAGTGTGCGTTCTCCCCACTGCACTGCCGAGCCTCAGCCTCAGGCGGGGGTATGGTGAGCTGACCCTTGCAGGAGAGGTGCAGGAGCGCGCGAGGACCGCTCGCTCTGCCCTGAGGCGCCCAGGCCGATGCGGCGGCCACGCGTGTGAGAGGCTGCTGGTGGCAGGGGACACAGGGACAGTGGCTTTACCAAGCGCCCCAGGGCACAGAAAGGGAAGGCGTAAAGTCCTCAGAGGTACCGCCTCCTTGTCCTGGGGTGTGGTTGGGAGTTTATGAGAACGAAGTGGAGCAGAGAAATTGGACGCGACCCGGGCTGGGGCGCAGGGTGGGCTCCGGATCAAGGCCAAAGAGCTGCCGAGCTGCAGCCCAGGCTGGGCGGGCGGGCGCCCGGAGACCGCGCTGTGTCCGCCGAGGACTGCCGAGCGGCGGCGGCGGGATGCACTGCCCACCGGCGGCGCTGGGCCTCGAGGAGCTGCCCGGCGCCGCAGGGGCGGAGACGCAGCTGGAGCAGGGTCGGGACGCACAGGCCGAGGCGTCTGCAGCTCTGCGCGCGGCCAGGACCCGGAACGGCTAGAGAACGCGGCTGGGAGAGGACCCCCGCGACGCGCGGGGCGCTTGGGGAGCCGCTGAGTTTGCCGCGGGTGAGGGAACGGGAGAACAGCAGACAGCTGGACAGGTCATCTAGGGTTTGGGAAGACCTGCCTGGAGCTGGAGGTGAGAACCACTCAGTCTTGCGGAGGTAAAGTTTGGGGCATCAGTAAAGGAACTGACTAATTTCTGCATCACTCTCCCTTCAAGCAGAACATCTAATTCACACAAAGCCATCTTCACGGGAGAATTTCAACGTTGTCTGCATTTAAAACACACACACATGCGCCGAAGATTCTCTTCAGAATGACTGTAGGGAGGGCATCGTCTGGCAGAGGGGAAAGAGGTGGAAGACCTGAGGCTGGAGAGGCGGGAGCTGGGCGGGCTGTGACCTGGGGCCGCTCTCTTCTGTAGACATGACAGGCCTGCCCTCCCGCTGGCCAGCGGACACCCAGGCGCACTGTGCTGCCCCGAGGGAAGGCCCAGCCCTGTGACAGCGCTGCATGGGAGGGACACTACCGCCTGCTCTAACCTCCCAGCTGCTCCCTGCTGCTCTGAGATGTGGGCCATTGTCCCTCCTTGGTAGGACTTGGCAGCACAACCTAAAACACAATCTGTCGGACAGAAGGCTGTGATTATTAATGAAAGCATCTGCTCTGTTACCTCACAGAGCTAAGTGAGGTTTTGACACTGCCAAGGATGGTCCATCTCCTTTCACGGAAACCAATTCTCAGAAATACAGAGAATGGAGCCTGTAATCCCAGCACTCCGGGAGGCTGAGGGAGGACAGTTCCAAGTTCCAGCCCCGCCTGGGCGACTTAACAACTCAGCAAGACCCTGCCTCAAAATAAAAGGTGAAAAGGCCTGAGGATATGTATCAGTGCAAAGGTCCCGAATTTAATACAAAGTATGGGGGGGGCAATGATTGGGAAATAAAAATAAGATTCAGAAAAAGCGCCTGAAACAGTCCCCAGTGAAAGACGACCTGCCATCAGCTCACACCTCTGCTCTGGGGTGAGCAGGTTGCTGAGTGGAAGCTTATTCCCTCACCCACCAATGCTCTCTGGGCTGTGGGATCCTCAAGTGACTTCCTCATCAGGCCAGGTAGGAAGCAAAGCAGAGTCCCCACAAGATCTCCCCAGGTCACCTCTGTGTTCTCCTGTGCACACACCCTGGGTCTGATGCCAGGTGTTAAGGTTGGGTGACTCCTAGACAACTCTGTCAGTGTAAAAGTGTCACCTGCCCATCTTCTAGAATAGTTGAGCCTGCTCGATCCCAGACTGAGAACAGAAACAACCCGTTGCCGAACACAGGCTTCCCCTTGGATAAAGTTCTGCTGTAAGAACTCAGAATGTTACCTCATTTATTCTCATAACGATCCCATGCGCAAACAGTACCAACTCCATTTGACAAACAAACAGGGTCCACTGGGCTCCAGGACTTACTGATAATAATTAAGTCCTATGCTTGGATTTAGCAGCAGTATTGTTTGCCACCAAGTCTGGCTCTAGCGCACATTTCTCTCCCCATTAAACTCAGTCCAAGTGAGAATAAAAGAGCTATTGAGCCCTGACAGGAAAGGAAAGGGAACCTGTAACACAGGCACAAGAAAAACTGAGTAGAAACTTTTTCAAAGTCATAGATCAGCACCGGGGGGCTGCTGTGGTTCAGACCTGAAACAGCTCCCAGAAGTCTCCAGTGCTGGAAGGTGACTGGACCATGGGACTGGTTATTCCTCAGGGGATCCCTCCAGTGATGAGTCAGAAGCTGAATGGCTGACAGCAGGCGGGACTTGTCAAAGTGGGTGGGTCACTGGGAGACCCGGAAGGCTGTGCTCCTGCCCTGTGGTTCTACCCTTGTGTTGTGCCTCGGGGCCAGCCCATGAACCCACTGAAACCAAACCAGAAGAAACCCCCGCTCCTCTAGGTCGCACTGTGTCCCCGTGGTGGAGAGGCTGCCCACCCAGGTACCAAGTGTGGCTTTGGTCAGGGTCTCACTTCTCAGGTGCTTGGGATATCTTCATTGTGTCCTGGTGAGCAGGAAGAAGAGGTGGTCATCTGAGCTTTGAGGCCCTCAGGCTGCTGACTGTTTGGACCTCTTGTACTGCAGTCGCAGATCCTGTGGTCCCCAAGTCACGGGGGGGAGGGGATTAGCTTGGGACTACCTAGTGAGAGTTAAAGATGGGTCCCAGCCTGGAGTCCGGGATGTGCATGTAGCCAGGACCTGGGGTCACCTCAGCCCCTCTACCCCTTCTTTAGGAAGGGACAGCTCAGGTGGTACCTTGGCTGGAAGCGGCTGGAGCAGGACTGAACACGGGCCCCTCTTACACCTAGTCCCATGTACGACTCTCCCCAGCCGCACTGTGTCCAAAGTCATGTAATCCTCTTCCTGAGGACATTGCTGGGCTCTGTTACCAGTTCCTCCTGTTCCCTGAGATAAGTGCTCTTGCCTCCTGGGGCTCCACCACAAAACCAGGGGTTTCGTGAGATGATCGCTCCCTGGGGCCCACTCTTTGTCTTCACATACTTACGCTACTTTCTTGAAGATCTCTTGTCACTTGCGCTAACAGTGCCACACCACCACCATTAAAGTATTTTCCTTGAGTATTGTAGATGAAATACGTGCTTCACCATTTTATCTTAAGTCCCCAAGGATGCAGCCTATGCCCCACTTCTATTTCATGCTTGTGGGCCGGAGGCTCAGCTGTAATCCCTGGAGGTTCTGGTGAGGCGATGCCATCAGGGACTGAAGTGGGAGAGGCTGCCTCCCTGCTGAAGCTGCAGGCTTTGATCAGCGCGGCTGCTGCCTTGGGAGTACTGCTGGAGCCTGGGGAGCCCTTGGCTGAGGGAGGAGGCAGACAAAAGGAGCAGAAAGGCCCACATATTTGTCTCTGTTAGAAAATAAAGCCTCCACAAAGCGTTGGGCAACTTCACAGGATGATTATTGGAACAGCCTTTGGGAGTATGACTTGTCCACATGATCCTAAGGAGGCAGTTCGGTATTTCCCAAAGAGATAAATGTGCTTCCAGGCCACAAGAGCTCGGACAGGGACAGGGACACCTAGGTGAGTCAGCAGATTGATTACCTTCCCGCAGCCCTGCCATTGCTTCCCCAGGATGGAAGAAAACTCACTCCCTGCCTAACCCTCAAACTCTTCCACCGGAAACCAGGAAACTTAATCTGGGAGCACCCAGAGGCTAAGTTTGGGCTGCAGGTTTTCCAAGGCCTGTGGTATTTGAACTTCAGTACTAGTCTCCAGCATGAGAGTCTTGATTCCACAGCCAGGATGCCAGGCGGGGAGGAGGAGCAACCAGAGAGAACTTGGCTCACACCTCTGCTGCTTTGAATGTTTTCCACTAAGTCCACCCACTCTGACCTGTCTTCGTGCTTCACACGGTGTGGCCCAGATTGAGTTAGGATTGTGTACCCTGGGCTGCCAGTCTGTACAGATCCCCCTCTTAAAGGAAGATTCCATGAAGATGTGTTAACAAAGTAGCCAAGGGTGATTGTTTCAGCCAGGTTTGAGAAATACTGCTTAAACTTTCCCCAGGAATGGGTCACAGGCAAAGTTTCCTGACTGGTTAGTCTATGCCTGCCCTCCACGCACAGCTCTCTGCTGTGAGCACTTATTTCATGAGGCCTCATCTCCCAAGGTTGCGAATATCCCCAGCATCCAGGTCTGAGACTGAGAGGCTGTTTTCCTGTAGGCCCTACCATGCCTAGCACAGGGCCTTCTGCACCAAACCAAGTTGTCCCTAGGGCTTTCCTGCCAGGTTTTCTACCTGCTTTGGTTTGTTTAAGCTTCTGCCAAGTCATTATTGATTCAAAACCATGGTGTCACGTACACACAGGACAGCATGGAGGCTCAGTGGAGAAGCACATGGTAAAGGCAGCACTGGACTGAGTCTGACAGGCAACAGGAGCGCAGCTGAGGGGCTTTGGGCCCAGGTGACTTTGATCTAGCCAAGGATGACCTGAGCCCTCAGACAGGATTCCCGTTCCATGCTAGCACTGTGTGCATTCCAGGGGGCTGTGGCTGAGCCCAGAAGGCCATTTCTCCTGCGTTCTGGGCCTCTTTCCAGGCCTGTCTCCCCACTGACACGCTTGTGCAGCTGCTCCATCCCTGCCACCCATCTTAGGTGAATCTCTACAAGGCTGTCTGTGCTGCGGCCAGATTACCTGGGAGGAGCTAGCCTCGCAGTTCTTTGCAGTGTTGGTGCTCAGCAGGCCCTGCTGTACCCTGGGTGGTGGGTGAGCTCAGGGCAGTGCACACGCGCACACACACACACACACACACACACACACACACAGCCAGTGGGGAGGTATGTGGGCTCTCTCAGGTCCTTGGTCTTCAGCAGGTTCCCTTGCCCACACTTCCGTGCTCTGCTTCTCTGCTCTTGAGACTGGGAGGGCCTGGCAGGAAGGGGTGGCCCTTGGACAGGAAGACCAGCTCAGAAAGACTGCAGAGTCCAGACGAAAGAGCATGATGGCCAGGAGTACAAAGTAAGGTGGTTCAAGAGAACTGTGTTTGTTCCTCACTAAGCTTCTATTGACTGATTGCTCTAGAGCAAGTTACCTGTGTCTCTCTTTCTCTCTCTCTCTGACCTTCAAAGTGCTTATCAGTAAAAAGGAGTCATGATTACTTCTTTCTTACAGTGTCATTATATGAGTTAGCGTTGTTGCACAAAAATCTTTTGTACACTAAAGTTGTAAACAAAAATGCCATCTATTCAAGGTATCATGTGGGATGGGTCGTGCCAGGCTCTCCCTTGCCAGCTCTGTCCTCAGAGCTCTCTTGTCCTTATGCCAGTTCTTTCAATGCCTGGCACAGCCTTCTCTCTTGCCACTCAAGCAGTGAGAAAGTCCTTTGGTGTGGGGCTGGCCAGGGTCTTACCTTCTTGCTTGGAGCACCAGCTCAGCAATAATACACTCTGGCATCTGTCCTCTCCCTTTTTGGGTGACAGAATGCTCAAGTGCTGACGGGTTCATAGCTACAAATCCATGAAGCCAGTATGGCTGAGACAGGCCAAACCAAAGTCTGTGGCCCATATTTTCACAATTATAGAACTTTGTGCAGCAAAACAGTAAATAGAATGGGAATGGCCTTAAAGGTCATCTGGTCCAACTTGCTCATGTTTTAAATGGGAAAATGTAAGAAGGAAGGAAAGGATCTTACTGCAGATCACAGTGTAAGTTAGAACAGAGCCATAGTGCTTCCCTCAGATGCTGGCATGGTGCCTGTTTATTGAGGACGTTAAGAGATTTGCTTGACATTTTTACCCTTTCTGTCACCCTGTTCCCATGATGAAAGCAACTCATATCTTAGTTACTTTGTTGTCACTAAGACATAAGACTGGACACCCACAGCTCTAGCAAGGAAAAATTTATTTGGGCTCACAGTTTGTAGGGGCTTCATTCAGTCCATACCCAAGGCAGCTGCAGGGCAGGGTGGCATGGTAGAGGGAGTCACAAGGACACACAGTTCACGCCTGTATGCAGAAAGCAGAGAGAGATCAGTGGGTGGGGGAGAGAGAGATTTCCAGGCCACATCACCAGTGACCCAGCGCCTCTGACCAGATCCCACTTCTAAGAGCAAGTCGACTACACATTCCTCACAGCACTAGTCCGCCAATGAGTGTCACACCCCACTCCCTTCCATAGGCCTTACCCATGAGCACGATGCTTTGGGGGACGTTTGACCTAAACTGTAACCACTGGTACCACGGCAGCCTAGAACCAAAGAAGCCTGGGTTTGGAGCACCATTCTGTCCCCACTTTCATTTATCTATCAGATGTTACTCAGTACCACTTTATCCCAGGTACCGAGGACATGGAGCTAAAGATGTGAGCCCTACCTGTAAGGTGTTCAGAGTTAGGTGATGAGAACGGGGTCTCATCCCTTGGACAGAAGGCTGTTTTCCACGCTATTAAGTGAAACACTCGTCCCATCTGTGAACTGCATTTTATATTTAATGACTGCATTGACTCTCCGTGCATATAGATTATGAGACTGGTGTTCCCAGGAAGAAATATATGAAATGCTTCAGTCCCCCTCAATCATTTTCTCAAAAAACTCTGCTGACCACTTAGTGCACATTACCAGAGAATCAAAGATAAATAAGAGACAGTCCACTCCCAAAAAACTAACAATCCAATAGAGAAATAATGATCTTGGAGGTTTACATGGCATGGGAGATATCTAGGAGAAAAGCTCAGGAGGAATCTATGTGGCAGACAATATGGACAGCCCTCTTGGAAGAAGGGCATGTGCAGAGACATGGATGTGTGGGATATGCAGTTCTGGGACTATTAATAGCTAATTATTAGTAGTACTTGAAGTGAAAGGCTGGCAGAATGTGAGGCTGGGAGCAGGCAGGACCTTTGTCATGCTAGGGAGATGGAGCTCTGTCCTGGAGATGGGGAATATTGAGAGCTTTGGAGAACAGATCACAAGGTTGGTATTACAGAAATCCACTCAGCCATGTGGAAGGTAGGTTGGAGTCAGGGAGCTTGGGGAAAAGGCCAGTCATTAATCTGGGCAAGACCTGACCGGGCTTGATGAGGGCAGTGGCAATACCTCTCAGAGCCAGGCTAGAACTTGACTTTCAGCAGGACCCACCCATCAGTAGGCATATCTTGGCAATGCCACAGGGTGAGCCCTCAGCCTGAGCTAGGAAGTTATGCATGTGAGTCTCCAAGAGCGTGACTCATGGTCCCAGCAATGTACCCCGTGTGCAGGAGACCACCCTCTTCCTGTTAGCAGAGCTGGTGAAGGTGGTACAAGTGATTCGCAGACAGCCTAAACTGTCTTTTGCTGAACATTGCTGAACTTCTAAGGGCTCTTGCGGGAGGTGATTTTTAACACCTTTAATCCATTTTCCCATCATTAATTCAAAGTCACTTCTAAGCTTGAAGTTTTAGCAAATCTATCTTTTCCAAACAAAGCATTCAGCCTGCCAAAGTGACAGATCGTTATTTCCTCCCTTCTTAGTACAGATTCTGGTTTCGCTCACCTTGCTTTTGTTCTTTCCATTGCTTTTTTGAAATACATTTTGTCCTCTTGTCTTTCTGTGATTATACACTGGAGTCCTGTAGACCCAGGTTCAAATTCCAACTTTGTTGTCCCCTCATTGCGGTGTTGTACAAGTTACCCAAGCTTTCTGAGTCTCAGGAAGCTGCCCTCACCGTTGTTCCCAGCCGTTGTAGAGTTGAGGTGCTTTCTCCACAACCAGCACTCCACCTTCAGTAATGGTTACTGTAAGCTGGGACTCTAGTTTAATAATGAAGGTTTGTGCTTGTACTGACAAGAGCAAGGTGAGGTACCAAAAGGCTTGGCAATACATCTTTAGACTATCGGAATAACCACGAATTACAGTTTTCTTGCCCAAATTAATTAAACGTGACATCTGAGTACCCACTTGATTTCCAAATCCAGCTGTGGAATCCACAGTAACTTATAATTAAGAGACAGTTACTAATAAGAGACTTGAGACTTGAAATTAAAAGCAAAAATAAATAGAGAAGTTCCACAATGAAGGGCATATTTGCTGATCCTGGGTCCTCTTTCCAAACAGAGGAACTTGGGAAACAACTGACCACCTGTGCTGTGCTGCCAGGCTGCTGACACTGGCTGGAAGCTTTCCCTGGGAGTAGCAAGCATGGTTTGATTTCATCATAGTGAAAGAATTGTTCAGTGTTAGGGCAGGTTACTGACAATGGGTGTGGAATCTTGTTGCAGAAGATTTTTAAAAATAATGACAATAAAGTATGTGATGAACTTACCCCTTCTAAGCTGTTGCAAGCATAAACCTGCTTATAGCTTGGGAGCAGATTCAGTTCAAGCACATTGTAGAACTGGGTCCACTTCAGTAAATTCTTAAAAACCTAACTCACTCTCTTCTAATTAGATTTTAAAAATTGACTGGTAGTTTTCTTATTCTGGTGGTCCTTCAGATTTTCATTATCTTGACTTTT
This sequence comes from Dinomys branickii, assembly GCA_004027595.1. Classification (NCBI taxonomy): domain Eukaryota; kingdom Metazoa; phylum Chordata; class Mammalia; order Rodentia; family Dinomyidae; genus Dinomys; species Dinomys branickii. Next base: position 43,876 of record PVLD010004615.1, read on the forward strand.
AAAATCAATCTCTGGTTAATTTTAAAGCTACAAACTGAAAGGGAAAAAAATTTTAAATATCCTTAATTTTTCAGCACAAATGCAACAACTATTTTATTTGTTTCAAGAAGCACAGAAAGATTTATTAGGCAGAATTAAAGAAGTACACATTGAAGAGAGTATGGGAGAAGTATCTGGAGCTACTTTAGTATCAAAGTACTCTTTCGGGTCTTTTCTTTCAGTTATTTCTTACATAGTCATTACTGAATGAGTTTTATAACCTCTGCTTTATTAATGAAGCCTTTATTAACATTATGCTAAACAACACATATAGGATATGGCACAGTCAGGAGAAGCAGTCAGGAAAAACTCCAAATACACCGTACCTCCCTGCACTCCATTGGGATGTTGCAACAACTAGAATTCCCCAGCCAACCCCAGAAAGCCACCGAGGATTTGTCAACTCTGAGGACACTGTAGAATATATATGAAGAAGAAAGGAGTAGAGAATGTGGCTGATAAAAGTGAGTTGTTTTCATTTTTAAAAAATAAAATTTTAGAACTAGGCCAACTGGGATGTTTTCTGATGGCTCATCAAGTTTTCAAAGCTAGTTTTAAATAATTTTATTTTGAGTCTTTTTATTCTTGTGAATAATCTTGTTTAATGGCCCCATGATCTAAATGTAGAATTTGACAGGAGCTGGAAGTGTGTTGTCAGTCTGCAATCCCAGCCACTCAGAAGGCCAACGCAAGAGCGTCAGAGGTATAAAGCCAACCTAGGTGATTTAGCAAGACCTGGTCTCAGAATAAAAACGAAAGGGCCAGAGATGTAGCAGAGTATGTGTAAGAAGTTCTGGGTTCAAGTCCTGGTTACTCACCCACCCACCCCTTGCCATCAAAAAGAAAAAATTAGAACCCTGGTAGTAAGCGTTAATGAATTGTAATTCATAAAAGGAGAAGCATAGAGCTTCCTCCTACCTGATAGAATGGCATGAAGAGGAATCCATGCTGTGTGATGATGACTGCTGAGGATGAGGGTAAGCTCCATGGCCTCCCACAGTCTCAAAGTCTCTTTGATCCTATCTTTTCTGTTACCTCAAGAAGGAGGGAGACCTGGGGAGGCTGAGCAGATGTCTGGACTGAGCTCCTACCTGCTGCCTGGGCTGCTCAGAGCTCTGCTGACTCCAGGTCAGTTTCAAATGCTCACCTGCTTACTAAGCTAACTGCCTTACCTGCCTTTCCTCAGGCAGGATGGGGAAGCAGAACAGCAAGCTGGCCCCGGAGGTCATGGAGGACCTGGTGAAGAGCACGGAGTTCAACGAGCACGAGCTCAAGCAGTGGTACAAAGGCTTTCTCAAGGACTGTCCAAGCGGGAGGCTGAACCTTGAGGAATTCCAGCAGCTCTACGTGAAGGTAAGGCTTCCCGAGGCTTCTGCCTCCTCAGACCCGAGAAAGACTGCGCTCGGAGAAGGGCTGCATGTGGGATCTTTGGTATCCAGTTTGCTTCAGTCCTGATTTTCTATCCAAAAGAAAAATAGGCACTTTTTAAGAAATGGAAATGTACCTATAATACCAGGTACTTGGAGACTGAGGGGAGAATCAGAAGTTCTAGACCAGCTTGGGCAACTTAGCCAGATTCCGTCTCAGATTCAAATTTTAAAAGGTAGGGAATGTAGCTCAGTAGTAGAACACACACAAAGCCCTGGATTCAGTCCTAGTACTATAAAAAAGAAAGTGTGTGTGTGTGTGTGTGTGTGTGTGTGTGTGTGTGTGATAGGCTGATCAAAATATATAGTGAATATTAAAAATGTTTAAACTATATGGTAAAAGACCCCCTGGCATTAATTCCCCGCAGAACACTCCCCCTGACTTTGAACACACTTATCCTATCATTCTTGCCACTTTCTGAAGCAGCTCTGGAAGTCCTCTTTCATGAATGTCCCTATGAGGTATGACCAAACATACAGTGCTGCTGCTAGGTGCCATCCAATGGAAACGTAGCTTTTAAAAGCATAGCACTGTGTCCTCATTCACCTTATTCCCTGGATCTGGCATTGTGTGACTTCTGGGTCTTCCCCCAAGTAATAATCATGAAAGGTAAACATTCTGAATTGACCGAGGACATTGAGGCAGCCATGAAAGTGCAACAAAAAACACTAACAAAAGACGACTTGAACTTTTTTTTAAAAGTGGCAAGAAAGATGAGATGAATATGCTCCAACAAAGGGAGATTATTTTGAGGGGGATTAATGGCAATATGTGTTTTACTATAATAAATTCTTTTAAACACACACTATATTTTCAGTCAGACCCCATATGTATATATAGTTCCAGAGATAGACAAACAATCTGAATAAGAAGAGTAACTGTTAAATCAATATACCAAACATAGTTTGGAGGATGACGGCATCGTGAAAGAACAATAAAAACTTCAGATAATTTGTTCGCTAATGAGTATTGACAAGCTGCTGATGAAACATTATTGGGCTTGTTGAAAAAAAATATATGTCGTAGTTAAAGAGAAATTACCTATAAGAGCTGTTTCACCAAGAAAAGTCTCCCCATGTGCAGGTAAGAACCCAGGTTCTCACTACAACCTGTCTAGAAGAAAGGGATGCAGGACATATTAGGACATCAGTGTTAAAAACATGGACTCACATTTCATACTGTTTGGAAGTTGACCTTCCCCTGAATGTTAGGTAGAACTTTCTCATAAAAGAATAATTTCTACTGCAGCAGTATTGCTTTGACTTCTGAGTTAATGAATTATTTTGGTTCTAGCTCTGGCACAGTTTAAGACATTCCAGTTTGTGTACGCTTACATAGCGTTATACTTGTGGAAGAAATGTGGTTTTAAAACTTTTTCTGACTAAACAACAAATAGAAACTATTTTTTCTATTATTTAATTGGGGCAAATGTCAATCTGAGTAATATGAACCATCCAAATTACATATACAAATGTGTGCAATGCTTATATAGAATTTTAAATGCTATTATCCAATCTTAAATAGAACACGTTCTGTAGCAGTTCCAGTCCTGCACGTGCGCACGAAGGGGCATGGATGAGAACACTCATCGTTGCATTGCTCACAGTGGCAAAACTGGGAAGCAGCCCAACTGCCCATCAAATGGAAAGTGAAAAAATAAACTGTGGTATATTTACATGATAAAATATTACAAAGTGGCTGAACTCTAGCAACACTAAAACATTAAGTGCAGAAGTGAGCTCTAAAGATTCTAAATTAAACAGAAATAAAATGAAAACATGCTTTTACAGGATTATAAATAAATGGAATAAAATGCTATAAAAAGGAAAGGAAACGGATAAAGAATGCAGAATGCAAACGGACGGTGGTTTCTAGTGCAGGAAACAATGAAAGGGACCAGGGTGTCGCTGTGTGGTTAGACACAGATGATGTCTAGTGGGGTAGTGTCTTTGGTGATGGGTGTGTAATTGCCTTATTGCATGAAAAGCTCACTACTGAACAAAAACAAGTGACCAGCCACTGATGAGTATCAGCAACCTGGGCTTGTGATTAATTCAGTGCTGTGCACCTGAGGGCTCCCACAAGAAACTACAAAATTATAACCTTCAATATGTGTAGAAGGATAGATATATATGTTCACAGTGTGAGATCACTGTGACATTCCTAAGAACTGAGTAATTAATTATTTCCTGTAGGGATATTTTGTCTATTATCTAATTGATGTCAACTGCATAGAAGCAGGATCAATGCATTTCCTAGACTGTAATATCACTCTGCATAGCTTTTGGTACATCTTCTGCCATTTTCTCACATGGAGCAGAACCATCTTCACCTTCATCCCCAAGGAAAGTACAGAAAAGTCAAATGTGTCAAAGTTTCTTTCATGTCATTAAAGCTCATGCAAGTGTTACCCTATAAGTGCAAGAGCACTGCATGCCACAGTCCTCATCATTTGTTTATGGTCAGAGAGGTTTGCCTTTAAGAAACAATTAAAATGCAGGAAATGAGATACTTTATTCATGCATTTAAGTATTCAGTGCTGGAAAAGCCTCTACCTCAAGCTGGGGCTATGTGTACTCATCACTGCTACCCCGTATTCCATGGTACAGCTGATGCCCATGGACCGAAGTCATGCCCCACTTCCCACGCAGCCTGAGCGAGCTTTCTCATGCCAGAGAAGGGGCCTACAACTTTCTGAACTTAGCTGATAATTTTGGCAGCCCCTTATTTCAGCCTCTTAATAGTACAGTGGGATTTAAAACTGGTCCATGCCCTTTGTCAGATAGGCAGAAAGCAGGAAATGTCTTTCTATCCTCCCAGACATGTCCAAGGACAGAAATAAAGGGAGAATCACAGAAGAAATATGCCACACACACAGAAAGAAAGGCAGTTCTAGCTAGAAGGGAGAGCTGGGGAGAAGGATGCAGCTTATGTAATAGGCCAGTGAGAGGAACTAACGAGGAAAACTTCCTTTAATGGTCCTGGAAAATGCAAGCATTCAGCAAGACAGAATCATCATCCTGGAAAGTGGATACCATCAGTAGTTTCTTCTCTGCTTAGTGAACATCCATCCTGGAATCCTGTGAGGGAGCAGAGCAGCTGCATGGGGTCTTCCCTCCTGTCCCTTCAGCACCTGGCCTGGTTCCCATTGTTGACTTGAGCATTTCAGGTTCCAAGGGACCCACCTCAGCCACCCCAGAACAGCTCTGATGGGAACTGGGCAGAAGCAGGAGAGCAGATGTGCATCTGCAAGGCCAGGAGCCACAAACACATTTTGGAAGTATTTGAGACCCATGTGCAAAGGAACGGTGTCTACACTAGATCTGTTGTAGAGATGTTAAAACGGAGGTTTGGCAATAGGAAGCAATTTGTCCAACATCACAAACAGTAACGATGGGACGGACATTAGAAACATGAACACAGAATCTGGCCACAGCTTACTTCCCAACTTCTCAGTGAATCCCAAGGCAGCACTTTATCAGCCCCTGACCTACTGCTTGGCAGCTGCTGCCATGACCTTGTACAGCAGATCTGGGTGTGGTACCTCCTTGTGCAATGCAAGTTTTATGCTTTAGTTGTGCAAACAACAGTGGCTGCATTTCAGTCAACATAAGCCCAAGGGCTATCAGAGCACCTGCCTTAGCCAGCACCAGCAGGTGTGCAGCCCTGATTGCACAGCTTCTAAGAATCCTTGTGGTGACGATTACAAAAATGAGTAAAGGACAGCCCTGCCTGGCCTCCAGGATCTCCGGGATAATCAGGAAGGTGCAGCCTCATCTCAGGGAGGTGTGACATACCTGCTTGGTGCCAAGACAAGGGTAGAAAGCAAAGAGGTTAATTGGAACGTGAAATATTGACACAAGAAATTAATTAATGCAGTGAGAGGAGGAGCTCTTTGCTCTTAATTATAGAAGACAAAATATTCTTTCAGTAATGCTTTTATGTTGTACAAGCTTAGTAACTGTTGTCAGCGGCTTCTGTGGAAGCTCTAAGCCCCCATATCTTGCTTAGAATGTAACTCTGTGTAGAGATGGGCTCTTTAAAGATGGCATTTATTTACAGTGAGGTCTTTGGAGTGGGCCTTAGCCCAGTGTGACTAGTGTCCTTTCAGAAGGAGAAATGTGCACATGAGGGCATATACAGGGAAGACCACAAGGAGACACAGAGAAGACAGCTGTCAACAAGCCAAGGAGAGAGACCTTGGAAGAAAGTAACCTCACTGACATTCTGTCTAGGACTCCAAGCCACCAGAGCAATAAAAAAATTCTGTTTAAACCATCAAGTCTGCTATGGCAGTCCTAGACAGCTAGTGTAGCCCTTATGCTTGTTCCATTGACATGTGCCAACTCGGGGCTTCTGTATCTGATAATAAGGGTGCCTTCTGTCCAGAGTACCCGCACCCACACAGGAGTTTCTGTGCCTCTGGTCACAGAAGGGGCAAGAGATGCTCTGCTCTTCTCACCGCAGCACTGGTACAGATAGGCTGGGAAGAACTTTGGGTTTTTGCCAACACAAACCAAGTACCTAATTTTTTGCCTCATGGGAATTTCCTGTTTCCAACAGCCATTTTGACTGGAACATCAAGATCACAACTTAAGATAGAGATTTGCCATTCTAAGTGCAGTTTTCGAGAAATAGCCACAGTTTCAAAAGATAAACTGAATGTAGAGAAGCAAGGAGCTCTGTGAGGGAGGAAGCACGCCTGTCCCAGAGTGCTCTTCCCCAGAGAGGCCTCTTCCCAGAGGAGGGCAGTGCCATTCCTCGTTGCTTAGCTGCTGTGATGCAAAAGCCAAAGAAATAAATGAATGAGTCTAGCAGAGTCCTGAAAACAGCCCCTAGTGGATGTGCATGAATGTGTGTGTTTGACTTTCAGGATTTTTTTCATCAGAAGCCATTGTATTGGCTTTGGTTGAGTTGAAAAGACTGTCCCAGGCTTAGTTAAAAAAGTCATGAGATTTGGAATCTGACAGATGTGAGGTTTGACCCTCACTATACTGTGTCTGCCAAATCTCTCCCTCTCTGAGCCTCAGTTTTTTTAATCTATAACGGTAGAAATGATAAGGCTTGGCTTGTCACCTCAGTCTATGAAGTCCCAAAGAAAATCAGGGAAGGAAAAATGATTAAAAACCCTAGAATTGTGTTCACCATCTCCTAGAGCCATGAAGATACAGGTTGTATTTCTCGTGCCAGCTCAGTGCAGCATGGAGTGGCACACAGCAGAGAAGCCGAGGCTCCATAAAAGTGCAGTAGGAAGGTAGCCCTCACCTACCAGTGCTCTCCACCCTGCATTGTGTGGGGGAGGGCAGCACAACTGGACGCAGTAGGAGGTACCCCGTCCTGAACTCCATCACAGATCCTTAGACATTGCGCGCTCCTGAGCAGGTGGCCCTCCCCCAACCCCCAGCTGCCAGGTGGGGTGCAGCTAAGACCTTTTTGATGTTCCCCTGCCAGTCACTTGGTTTCCTGACCTCTATACACCTCCTCCCGAAATGAGACTCCTATGCTGAATTCCTACTGCTTCTCATTATGCAGATAAAGACAGAATTTGTTTCTCAGAGGTCATTAAATAGCAAAAGTTGTCCTGAAGGGCTCTCTCCCCCAACTCTCCTGAGCTTCCACTTGTTTTATTGCACCAAATTTTGTTCTCAAAAGACTGTAGGTATTAGCAAGACAGGTGGCAGGTGCACCTGAGAAAGATGGGAGAGCCCTAGAATCCAGTTTGATCATCACAGATTCAGCAATTTAAATTTTAATAAAATGTATTCACATATAACAAAAGAGTTCCTGCCAAGCAATTCCATGTGCCTCTCAGTGATCATTAGAGCCTCTGTCATTTGATGTTAGAAAATTCATATCTAGCTTCTCTACCTAGTCTCAAGTTCATTCTCTGGTTACTTCATTCAAGACCGTGGTGCCATAGAACCCTCGGAAGGCTTGGAGCCTGGAAAAGCTAGCATATCATCTTATTTTCACTCCAAAAAACTATCTTTATTTTACAGCAAATTATATTGGCAGCGATCAGTACAAAATTTTCTAGGTCTTAAGCACTGGGAAATAAGTCTACCCATGAAAATTCTATTGAAACAACTACCCAGCAACAAATACTAAAACAAAATGAAAATAAATGGTATCATACAATCAGGAATACCTGAATATTTATAGTAAAGTTATTGTAATAAAATTTAAATTTTCTAGTCATTAAAGTATTACAAAAATAGTTTATAATTCTCTGCATGGTTTTAGAATTCTATTTTCAGACTGTGTTTTATGTTTAAAAGGAACTAAGATGTGTTACATATGTGTATCCATTCCACACAAAGAATGTAAACATTTTAAGTCTACTCTCACAGGAGTGAAAGGCTTTCTCTCTGAAAGCTGTATGCAAACATCTAATAAGCATGGGGAGGCAGGCATCTATACTCCTTATTGTTAGGATATGGAGTGACACTTTGAGGTCCACTCTGCCTACTGGTGGCATCAGATTGGTGCCTTTGTTCACCTTGTCCTCAGCTTCAGCATCTGTGCAAGTGAAAAAGTCAGTATATGGCAGTGACTCTCAAACCCCAGCATTCGTCAGGAGCCTGTCAGGCTGGCTGCTCCTCAGTAGGTTACTGGTCCCTTCCTCTGGAGTGCTGATTTCCCAGATGGTTCTCATGGGGAAAGGTCCACAAATGGTATTTTGATGACTTGTGTGGGTATCAGCCTTGGAGCACCCCTGGGTAGGTTTGGGGAGTCTGTACACACTGATGTTGTGTGTGAAACATTCCACATAGCTCTCTTGGCATAGCTCGGACCAGATCTGTTTAGGATTCTGTAGGCCTGAGAAAAGTTGAGAGTCACAAAATATGTTCCTGACTGTTGACAAATCTAGCATTCTAAGTCCTATGACAGTAATTATTGAGTCCTAATTGACAGTGAAACAAACAATTTCTTTCTAAACTGGACTTTCAAGTAAACTTCATTGACATTAGACTAACAACAAAGGTTTCTAATCTGTGCTTTTTAAAATATGTTTTTGATTTGTCGGTCACATTACTTCTACTTCTTTTGGGACTATCAACTGAGGTGTGCTTTCTTTAAAACTCCATGCTATTGTAAATGGCAGGCTCCGATAGGATAAAATGCTGCCCCTATCTGTGTGGCGCTCAGCCTGCAGAGGACAGCATCAAAGATCCTAGCCCAGGTGACTGCGGCCTGGGGACATCAGGAAGCTTGTACCAAGTACAGGGCTGTGTGTGAACAGCTGTGGCATCAGGCTGGGGTGATCAGGATGGGAAGGGCCTAGTCCTCAAAGAAGGCTGGCATTTTGGTTACTTTTCTCATTGCCAAGACAAAATACCCGATACCCCATGTTAAAGGAGGAAAGGTTTGCTGTAGCTCACCATCTGTAGAGGTTTCAGTTCATGATAGGGTAGGAGGGCAGAGGGGAGTCACAGATCATGGTGGGCAGAAGAAGGCAGGAGGGCAGCAAAGCAGTGGTGTAGCGCAAGCAGCAAGGAACAGCAGCAGCCCTCTCTGTGTACCTTATATTCTATCCAGGCTGCACACCCTTAGGATGGGCAGCACTCACACCCATGGTGAGTCTTCCCATTATCCACACCCAGAGCTCTGCCAAAACCAGTCAGTGGACTAACTTAATAATCACACATCCTTGTTCCCTGCATCACACTCTAAATTCTATTTATATTTTTGGTACCAGGAGTTGAACTCAGGACGTTGCACTTGCTAGGCAGGTGCCTGTGCCACTGAGCTATATCCCCAGTTCCATACTCTAAATTTAACCACCTCTGAAAAACCCTACCTACCACCCCATGAGGCTTTGGGGGACATCTAGACACAGCCATAACAGTTAGTTAAGAGGGTGATAATGAAGCTGATTCTCAAAGGAAGAATCCATTTGGACAGAGGAAGTTATCAGCCTGCTTAGAAACACAAAACCTCATTGGTCAGAAACTCCAAAATTTGAATTAAAAGAGATGATTGTGTTTCAGACCTGTGCAAAAAGTAAACACTGTGTGTGGAGTTGGCAGAAAACCCACTGTATGAAACACATGAGTTTGAAACAAAATACAGGAAAACAACCAAGTGGCAGTTACACTCGTTGCATCCTGCTGAGGTGATCTAGCAGGATGACCGACCTGTGACAGATGATGCTCGTCCCTGTGCGCAGCCCCGCTGTAGCCCTGCCTGGGTCCTGCCTCCTCTCCTGTGCTCCTTTGCCTTGCTCCTCCTCACATCACCTGTGCTGTCTCCACAGCCATGACACAGATCTTGTAGGTGGCACTCCCCTTTCTCTGTCGTGGGGTGGACAGTGAGGACAGGACGGAAGTTGCAGAGTGGCCTGCAGGGGCAGATGCCCGGTACTTGCTGGCCAGCTTCACACTGCCTTCCTGTGCATCCCATGTGCTCTGGACGCATGCAGGGCAACTGCCTGCTTCTCTGGCCTGCTCTGTGGTGTAGCAGTGCACATCAACTGCTTGATGGTCAAACTGTGGGGCCAAATCAAGGCTCTCCCTGGGGATCCTCAAACCAGAGCTGGATCTCTGTGTTCCCACGACTTTGGTTTTTACTCACTGCAACTTTTAGCAAAGACATTCTGTTTTTACAACACAATTCTGCCAGCTTTTTCCCCTTCTCATGAGGTACTGCCCAGAGACTAGCACTGCTAAGGATATTTTGTCTGAGTCCAGGTAGATGATGTGGTTTAAACAGAAGGTCAAACCATACACTGGCTGTGTGAATTTGGAAAAGTCCCTTATACTTCAAGTTCTGCTAAACACATCAATAAAACTCACTAATCCTCAGACTTCACATCTGTCAAATGGGGAGAATACTGGTGCCTGGCTTGTTTGCTAGAGCTCTGTTGAGATATGAAGTGAGTGGTACTGAAAGTGCGTTGTCAGCAGTGAATCACCTTGCCCAGGTGAGGCTGCTCCAGTGCCGGGGTCCAGCAAGACTTTCAGATACCAAATAGTTCTGTTTCTTGGGCTGCAGCATCAAGAACTTGTTCTCCTCCCAATAGTTCATCAAAAGAAACTGTAAAAACAACACAAAAAGAAACTGTAACAAAGATGACTATTTTCTTTTCTCAACATTTGATTCACATCAATTTTATTTTTTGTTTTGTTTTATTCAGTTTGGTTGGTTGTTGTTTTTTGATACAGGGTCTCACTATGTAGTTCAGACTGACCTTGAACTCAGTACGTACCCTAGGCTGACCTCAACTCTCAGTGATCCTCTTGCCTCAGCCTCCCAAGGGCAGAGATTACAGGTATATACCAGCATGCCCAGCTCAAATCAATTTTGAAAACAGAACTCTTAGCTCAAAAAGATGTTTGGATGATCAGTGTTTAGAGATTCAAATTCTATTTGTTAATAAGAGGTACCTGGGAATAGAGCTTACTAATTTTATTGGACAGAGCTATATACAGAAACCTCTTAATACCTTAGAGAAATAGGTGTTACATAAGATACATAACATCACCCAGATTTGGCTGGTGAGGATTCTGGGGTTTTTAGTGAGGACCTGGGAATTCGTTTCTATCTGGAAAGCTTATGACATGATGGAGGCTGTACTGCATCTTCAATTAATATGGAAAACAGCTGGGATCTGAAATTAAAGGAAGAGGAATAAGAAAGGTAAGGTCTGGGAAAACAGTGCCCCAGACGAGGGTCCAAAGGCATCTTATCACCGTGAGGTTGCCCCAGTTGCTGACTCCCAGCTTGGTTTGCTCCAGTTTGCATTAAAGACAACACTCACAACAGAGAGACCCAAGTGATAACCTTTCCCTGCCTCCAGGGTGTGAAAGTACTTCAGACAGCATCCACACCAGGGATCTTGCTTTCCTGTGATAGGGCAGGTGTCAAAGAAAGAGTGATTGTCACTGCTCCGTGAGATGCTTTTAGAGGACCCCTCAACGTCTCTGCCTTCCACATGATGAAAAAGCCTTTTGTCAGCCCATCCTCTTCTCAACTTTACAAAGGAAGAAAGCAAAGCCCTTAAGTGAAAGAGGGACTCCAGGGTCAATCCACTTCCTACATGCACCCATAATGCCTAGATGCATATGTCTGAACTGCAGCCTGAAAATGGGTGATAAAAAAAAAATGAAAATGAGTGATAAAGCCAGAAAGACCTGCACTCTGTTATCTCTGCAGCTGATGGTTCGAGGTTAATCTTTCTAATTAGAAATACAGCCAAAAAGAAAGAAACAATCCATTTCTGACCCAGACTCTAAAACACAGAGCCCTGTGTGGATCTCACCATGTACAGCTGTTTGGCATTATGAGACTCCTCTGCCCCTTTGAAGGACTTGGATCTGGGAGTGTTGACCCACAGCAGTTGTGTCCATGGGGCTGATGGACGAGGCTAAGTGCAAAGCACTTCCCTCTCCCACAGCAGCCTACTGAGCATTTGCTGGAAGGAAGTGCTTTGTCTCCCTGGTTGTTTTTTCACTGGTCTCCACTTGGAATAGTTCTTGGACCATTGCCTTTCTCCCCAAGTTTGTCATGGAGTTCGTGTTCCCATTCTAGAGCTGCTCTGACACTACTGTGAGTCCAGTCACCTCCAAGTGGAGGTCACTTCTTTGGGCACAGATGAATGAAACCCAATCCTGAGAGAAGAGAAGCTGGTCTTAAAATAGGCCTGAATCTGTCTGCTGAAAATGTCCAAGAACCTCAATAGCTCTCTCTCAGGGAAATCCTTTTGAGGATGGTCACAGAGAGGAGCTTTTGGTGGCCATCGCTGTCAACAGATGACCGCCAGTGCTACCCACACAGCCTGCAGCCAGAGCCTGGGGCATGTGCCGCTGGGGTCAGATCCCACACCTCACTAGGGCTCTGGGCCCAGACAGAATGAGAAAATCTGCAGAAACAGCTAAAAGAGAGGTAGGAAGTGGTATTTGCCCTAAGATGGGTGCAGATTTTCCGGCCTAGGAAATTTCTGTATAAATATTTTCACTAAAAGTTTTGAGGTACTTTGAAATTTAGATAGGATTTATACTGCAAGGACAGCATTTCCACAGGAGGGTACAACCTGAGAAAGGCCATCAGGGCAATGTTTTCGTCAATGGGAGCTACTGTAACAAAATGCCATCAACTGAGTAGCTATGAATAGAAATTTACTTCTCTCAGTTCTGGAGACTGGGACATTCAGTGTTCACTGAGGGCTGCTAGGTATTTCGTAAATGGTGCCTTCTCTCCCTGTCTTCACATGTAGGTGGGGCCAGTAGAGCCTTTTCTTTTTCTTTTTCTTTTTCTTTCTTTTTTTTTTTTTTTGTCATAGTCTCACTACACAGTGCAGGCTGGCCTTGAATTCACTTTGTAGCCCAGATTGGCCTGAAACTCACTATGGTCTTCCTACCTCAGCCTTCCGAATGCTGGGATTTCAGGCATGAGTTAGCATATCTGGCTTTAGGGTCTTTTTAATAAGGGTGTGAGTCTGGTTCGGGAAGGCACCACCCTCATAACCTGATCTCCCCCCAAGGATGTGGCCTCCTCACACATGGCCGTTAAAGGCAGGATTTCAGCCAGTGAAGGGGTGAGGCATGGAGGTCCCAGCAGGCAAGGGGATGGGGCTTGCTGTGGGTTGAAATATCAGAAATCAATGAGATACCTATGTGAGAGTGGAGTTGGAGGCACAAGATGAGTGGGACTGAGTCACACAGGGCAACCAGATGTCCTGACACCCTGCGCACTGTATATGTGGCAACCAGATGGCTTTCCAGACATCGCACACACATTTGGCCAGGATATGTTAGACCATGCATTGGACTCTCCAGTGGTCTTAAATTGCACCCTTCTTAGCATGATAGAGCAGAAACCCCAGATGGAGAGGTCACAGTTGCTGTTTCTTCTTCAGTGTTCCCAGGGATTTTGTGACAAGGCCACAGGATTTCGCTCTGCATCACCAAGCAGGTGACTTGCAAACTTGACTCTGCACCTGATCCTTGAGTGTTTCCTGTCCACTCCTGGCTGTACAGCACTCAACCAGGTGCTGGGCACTGAGCAAGTGCTGAACGGGAGCTGGATGGGCAAGGCCCTCACCTTGAGAGGTTAGGACATCACTCAGGGAAAGGCACTTTCCTTGCAAGTGTCTGTCTGTCCATCCTCCCTGGAGCAGAGAATGTCCCCACCCCACATGGCTGTGGGTATCTGGGTTCAATTCCCACCACTGACACAGAGAACAGGCCTTACCCGGGCCTTGTTTCTGTTGCATTCCAGAAAGGAGTGGCGGCTGCTTGCTAGAGAGACATGGGCCAGTTGCTGTAGGAAAAGCAGTTCTGAGTGTCCCTGGGAAGGCCCAAGTCTGCAACAGGCTCAGGAAGAGGCAAACTCAGAACATTTCAGTTTCCTTCGTTTGACTTGGTTTTCACTTTTCCCATCCTGGAGACAGAACCTGGGCCTCACTGTGCTGGGCAAGCACTGGACCAATGAGCTGCTCCACAACTCCATAGAGCTATACCCCCGTCTCTGTTGGAAGTGGAGGCATTCAGTACAGTGTGCAGAGTCTCAGGGGCAAGTACAGGACAGAGGCTGTCCCATGGTTGGTCTTTCTTCCTGTGCACGTTCTTGTATTATTAAATGGCACAGAACTGTGAGGTGAACTTATGCACATCACTGTCTTGGGCTTGAGCCTCTCCAGGAGAGACAGGATCCATGTTAGGCCAGACTTGGAATGAGCTGGACTGAGACACTAGATGACCCCAGCTCTGCCCAAAGAGCTTTTTGCAGGTCTCTTATTTTCCTTATTTTCAGATCCTGTAATGTCTGGGGGCTCTTCATACCCTGTAAGCACCTACCATGCAAGTGTGGAGCGTGCAATAACAGCTCCTCTGCTGGTCACCGAGCCCTGGTGACGGTAAGGGGTGGAGGACACCATCCTCAACATGTGCTTATATGGCTCCAGTTCTTCTGGGTCTGCTCCTCTCTGCTGAGACCTGGATTCCACCTGCTCCAGGAGACTGTCTCCTTGGTGGTAGCGAGGCTGTCTTTCTTAGCACCCCAGCCGTTACTGTGTGGAAAGGAGGAGGGAGAGTAGAGGGTGCCCACAGTTCAGCTGCTAGGGGCTAGCACTGAGCCAGGAGACAGCCATCCCCCTGCCCCAAGCCCCTGTGCAGCTGCCTGCACAGCCTGGGAGGTGGGACACTGACCAGAGCAGAGGAAGCAAGGGCCACAGCACCCAATGGCACGCCCATGGAGAGTGCCTGGCTGAGCTTGTGGAGACACACCATCTTACATTAGGGATGGAGCAAAGTAATAGGAAGCTGTTTCCATCTGCACCAGGGCTGTCGCTTCCTGATAGAGGAAGAGGGGCTGGTTGGCTTTATCACACAGCACATCATAGACAGCCAGGCACCTCCCAGAACCTTCTACAATAAATCAAGGGGTGGCCAGGTGGGTGGGTGGATGGTTAACAGATGATACTAGCCAACATTGTCTACTGTCCTATGTCAGACACAACTCTGAACCCTCTGCATGTATTTAATCCTCATCAGAAAATTTGAAATAAGTATTATTTTTTTGCCTCCTTTAATGAATAAGAACACTAAGGCACAAAACAGTTAGGTAACTTTCACAAGTTCACACAATATTCAAGGGTAGGCAGTTGGGCTCCCTGCAAATGTCCCATCCTAGGTGGACAGGGCCTTAATAAAATCCATGGAAACCCCAGTCACCACAGATGAGCATGGTTTGCACACTTTGCCCTCTCATGGTCCTTGCAATGGAGGCCTGGCATCTTGTCTAATCAGGTCAGCCCTTATGATTTCACATAATGCCTGATGTGGTTCCACAGGACTTCTAGGCCTGGGTGCTGGGAGTGGGGCAGGCCCTGGAATCAGATGAAACTGAGGTTAAAAAGGCTGTAGGCAAGTCCTGCACTCTTGAGTCTGGGCTTTTGAATCAGCCAAATGAAGCAAGCTACCACACTGGCTTCCCCAGAAGTCATGAAGCCCTTGGTGTGGGGCTCCTTGTGGGCAGTGCTGGCATCGGGTCAGCAGGAATCCAGGATGAAATGACTATGTTCACGAGGAATTGGAGCTTCCTTTTCCAGCCAACTCCATGATGTCCCTCCTGATACCCAGCCCGGAGGAGTTAGGGGTAGCTTGATTAGAGGATGCCAGACCCTCCCTGTCTAAGCCCCTGACTAAACCACTGTCCACTATAAAAGGGAACATGCAGGGCGATGCCTTCCTTGTCTGACTTACCTCCTGAGTGTGAGACGGTTACCCAATCTTGGCTGACAGGAAACTGAGGAAGGGCCTACCAAGGGTGGGAGGGGATCTGGAGAAGATTTTCCTCCTCCACAGAAACAGAAGCATGCTGAGTCTTGGGGCGTCTGCATGTGACACCTACAACTTTCACAACCAACTTTCAGAGGCGAGGGCAGTGGTAGATCCACAATGACCATGGCAGACTTGAAAGACTGAACCTGGGCCCCGATGGTGTCCCCAGGCTGCAGTATTAGTCCTGAAAGGACTGAGACCACGTGTGTGTGGGATAACTAACTCCTTGTAGTCAAGGCCACCCTTTCCGTTTTTTCCAGGAGAAAGCACCCAACTTAGCACAAAGGAGAATGGGACCTCCCAGAAGGCCCGGAGCCTGGTTAGAACTCTGTTGCTAACTAACTGGATATCTGAGCTGGCTGCAAACTTCCAGGGGTTATAGGATTGCAGTTTATTGATAGGGGTTAAAAAACATCCCTGCCCTATCTCCTGCAAATAATACCAGTGAGATCCATGAAATGTTTTTAAAAATCTCATGGATTCCTACTTTTTGAAAAATAGAATATGATGCAAAGGTAGAGGCGGGAGCTGAATACAGTGTCTAGGACAGAGAGGATCATGGCGACTGCGACTGGCTGGGGAGGAGGCTCAGAGATGTGATGGGACAGAGCGAGGCAGGAAGGTTGCACCACAGAACCTCTCGAGTTTCCCTCAGAACCAAGGCTCTGGAGGCCCTGTGGCCAGCCCCAAGACCTCCGTAAGACAAACTGCTTCCTGCAGGACAGGACACCCATGTTACCCATGGACGGTTCCCTGTCCAGCCACCATGAGGCCAGATCTGTGTCTCACCCATATCTGTCTCCAGTGTCTAATAATGATAGAATAAATAAGCAAATAAAAGACGGTTTATGGCTTAATTAGAATTCTATGCAAATAAATGAAAGGAATGAAACGTTTTTAAGTTTTATTCACAGCAATAACCAGCAGAGGCCCACCATGATAATTTCAGTATAGACTGCTTAAGTTAAATGCAGTGTAACATAACAAAGCAGCATCATTTCCCCTCTCCAGAAGTGAATAGCAGATTTGCTTAGGAATGTAGGTGCCACACGCCAGCAAGAGGGTAGTGAGTGCACTTCTTCAAATACTGTTTCCCAAAGGGGAGATGAAGGGTGTGAGTGGGAAACTTCTTGAGGTACCCAACATTAAAAAGCCCTCTGATGACTTGAAAATTAGTCTGCTTATGTTTGCATTTCTAATGAGATTTTCAGAGAAGACTACAAAACCCAAAAAGATTTTCTCTTACAAGAAATTCAAAGATGAACCATAAAGGACGTAGCTGATCTCTGAAAATAGATAGCTTGTCTGCTTTCTAAGTAAACATCACTGCATAGTCAGAGAAGGACTTGTTTTTATTCGTGTTCTTTTTAAAAATATGGCGTGTCTGCCAGGAGCACAGTCAGCATGGACATGGTGTTGCAGCTACTACACTGTGGCTTCAAGACTCCACCCCAGTAAAGCCTTCCAGACTGGAGCGGTGCCTGGAGATGTCTTACAATATGACAGAGCAGGGTTGCCAGGGTAACTTGAGGCTGAGGCTTCGCTGGGGTTGGGAGAGATCACATGAGACAGGACCTGCTGGGAAGAGTCAGGCATGTCCTGTGGGTGGGAGGAGTTGGACGTGGTCCATTCCGCTTTCAGAATGAATACATGGTGTGGCATTTGGCACTGGTAGCATCAGACACCTGGGGCAGCCACCTCAAAACAAAAGTCCCTGTGGCCACACTGATGAAGAGGCTCTGGACAGCTGAGCATTCTGGTTGATAATTTTTATAACACATGTGAGGCAAAGATGGCCATTTCCCTAAGAATCAGTCTCGTTACTTTTAAGATATCAAAGATGCTGCAGATTTCCCATTATTTTGTGTTAGCAGTATGTGTTAACATGTGTTATTGTTCACGTGGATGAGTGATTCCTATGAAGGACAAAAACTCAGTCACAGAAGCACTAGACAAATACATGGACTCTTCTGTATGCATGTGAGGGCTGAGGATATAGCTCAGTGGAATAAGCGCTTGCCTAGCAAGCGCAGGGTCCTGAGTTCGATCCCCAGTACCGCAAAAAAAAAAAAGAATGTATGCATGTGATTTCACACATGTATGTATTGTTTACCATGTGTGCATGAGCGCGCGCACGCACACACACACACACACACACAGATACACACTCAATTCATTCTGGGTGCCACAGTCAGGATCAGTCTCAGCTGAGTGTGACAGAGCCTCATGTGGCTGCAGCATGGCTAGAGACTGTCTCCCTCAGGCCAAATCTAGGTTGGCCTGGCAGCCCTGCAGTGCAGGGAGCAACCCCAGGGCCTCAGCCTCCTGTCTCTGAGGGTGTTGCTCTGGTTCTTAGTCTCACTGGGGTCATGTTCCAGCCAGGAGGAAGAAGATGAGAGGTAAGGAGGTGGCCATTTACACTTCCCTGTGGCTGGAGTCTGAGGCCTTTCCTACAAGGAATGGACTCAGTCTGTGTGGGTCCACTGCACCCTGCCCTGGGCCCAGGCTTGACCAGATGCTCAGAGGCCCAAAGACTGATGGGAACCCTGTCCAAACAGAGGGTCACGCAGGGACCACAAGGATCACACTGACTGGGTGTGTCCTAGGCTTCAGGCAGCAGAGGAGATTTGAAGATTACCTGTGCCCTAGTAGGGAGAACCCTGTCACCTGCTGTCCAGTCCTCACTCCCAACCTCAGTCCTCACGCAGGCCCTTGCAAGGTGTGTGTGCCGATGGGTAGATGGTAGCAAGGGCACTCTTTCCTCTCTTGTGCCTGGCCAGCAGCAAGGGCCCTTGTTTACCGTATGACTTGACTTCACAGGAGGGTATTGTCTGGTGTGTGTGGTACCAAAGATTGTACCCAGAGACTTGTGCATGCTAGGCCAAGGCACTACGTCTGAGCCACCTTCCCAGCTCACATATCACGTAAGGAGCAGACGGGGGTGGTACTGGTGAAGGAGCATGGGACAACGGACAAGGGTCTGGCTGTGCGTAAGCAATGTGTGACTTAGGAATGTGGTTGTACTCATAGTATGACCTTCTGATGCAGAATGACTGTATGGTCTTTGTGCCCCATCCCTTCGTCTATCCATCCCTTTATGTATCTACTAGTTCATTAAATACTACCATGTATCTACTCTATGAAAGCTCCAAATTAAGACTGAACACTCTAAAAGGAGCCGAGAGCTGTGGTCCCTGCTCAAGGAACTTGGTTAACAAGAGACCATCACCTGTGCTGGCAATGTTAGCAAAGTGGGGTCAACACTGCCCACCTCACTGTGAAGAAATGGGGATGCTTGGGAGAGGCTCTGGGAGAATCTGCAGAATAAATAATACTCTGGCTCTATCTTAATGCAGTGAAACAGGCAGTAACGGAAAAGAAGCAGCTCAGCAGCAGGAAGCGTTTGCAATCTGTCTCTTTTTTTTTCTCCTTGCTAAGATTCCTTTCCAGTCCCAGTCCACAAAATCATCTTGCAAGGCAAGATCCTAGATCTCTAAAAATACATCCATAATCTAATGGGGAAAAGTGCACTGGCAGGACGCTCCCTCTGGCCCATTACTCACCCTTTATCAGCACTGCCAGTCCGGGGACAGAGAACATGATGTGGGACCGCAATGTGTCAGTGACATGGGATAGGAAGCATACTGATGACAGGTGTGTGCTCCTACACCTCACTGTGCATTTCCAAAGGACTTTCCTCTGAACACTGCCAAGCAAGGGCCACACTTCAAGGCCCTGAACTCTGCTTGCTTTGATCCTGGACTGCCACAGTTGGCTCCTCTCCCTAGTCAGAAAAGAAGCTTTGTTGGATTAAAAAAAAAAAAAGAAAGAAAAGCCATTGTGACACACTTCTTGTCCCTTATCCCCTGTCCTGATGGTGGTTTTTAGAAAGACAAAGGGGTAAACCCAGCACTCCAGGAGGCTAAGGTAGGAGGATCACAAGTTTAAGTTCAACATGGTCAATTTAGCAACTCAGTGAGACTCTGTCTCAAAATGAGAAGGACCAGGCATGTTGCTCATCGTGAAGGCCCTGGGTTCAAGGGAAGTATGCAAGGGAAGAAGGAAGGAAAGAAGGATAAGAGGGAAGGAGGGAAGGAAGGAGGGAAGAAAAGAAGCAAGGAAGGAAAGAAGGAAGGAAGGCAGGAAGGAAGGAAGGAGAAAAGAGATAATATTCACTGATGGTAAGAGAGAATACCCTGGAAGCAGAATTGAATAATAAGAGAGATGATCCTAGCAGACACCTGAGAAACACAGTTGACTGGGCACTAATCATCCTATGCCTGTTCTGTGTGTTAATCCCTGAGTCATACCACAGCTTTTGCACTGGCTACTGTTACTCTCCAGTTTACAGAGTGGGCTGCTGAAGCAAAAAGAGAAATAATAACCTGTCCAATGTGACCCCACTGGAGGATGGCTGAGCTGTACTTCGGAGAATAGGCAGCCTTTGGAGATGGCCACACCTCACACAGTGGGGTGAGGGTTTCTGTATCTACCCTGAGATGCCCAGCATGGACAGGCACACAATGGGAGGTGACCCCACTGTATCTATGGACATGGGAAATGTGTTCACAAACAGCCGCTTTGGAGTGAGCCTCATGAGCCCAAAGTTGGCAGAAAGGTATCCTTCTTCTAAGATAGCACTGGGGCTGAAGAATTATCCCAAACCCTGCCTGGAGTGGGGTGAATTCCAGAGCTCTATCCGGAACACAGGTTTTCAAAGTCTTATGCTGTGCTCCGTAATTCTCTACCTCATGGCTCCCGCCTCACCCCTGTCTCACCCTTAACCAAAACTGCTCCTCTAGATTCTTCTAGTCAAGTTATTTATACTAGCATATCAATCTCTGAGTTTAATGTGTACATCCCTCTAAGGGACTTACAGTTTATTGGAAAAGCCAGCGTGATAATAGTGAGCTCTTAGGGCATGTGAAGGATTTCTCCACAGTCTTAAGTTCACACCACACCAGTGGTAATGAAAGGTAGATTTGTCAGTCATCAAAGGTGAGAACTTCACGAGTCACAACCTCACTCAGTGTGCATTTGTCCTTGATTCTGACTCCCTTCAGGAAAACAATCTCTTTGCAACGTAGTGCATTTGGGAGAAATGTCTTGACGCAGGTAGGGAAACAAAGGTAGCCCCAGAGGCTGCTTAATATGCATGTGGTCCCATTCTTGGAACAAGGAAATCCCCCCAAAGTGTCCACAGTGTAAAGGCCCCATCTTGTCAGTGAGTACCCCCTGGGTCTCTCACCAAAGGGGGATCAGGTGTATATAGGGCCCTGGACAGTTGGGTCCTGTAGGTAGGAAATCCCCACAGAAAAAACATATTGAACAGATCTTACCGGGTGTGACAGAGATGAGACACCAGCTGATGTCAGTTACCTCCAAAAGAGACCAGGGAAGCTGGAAGAGTTTGAAAGATGGTGTTGTGGTCGATACATTGTGTCAACTTGGGGAGTCTGGAGGTTTGGCTGAGTGACTCAGCAGGAAGCCAGGGTGCTCACATCCTGAGCCTGTGGAAGAGGAGGGCGTGGAGATTATGTGAGAGCTACGCCCCCTGGGTGGGGGGACCCTGTTTACAAGGTAAGGGAGATAGAAAGAGGCTGCTTGCTTGCCAATCCTCCTTTTTGCTGGTTGATTTTGCTGAGTTCTGCCGTCATGAACGTTTGCCCTTTGCCAGCCAAGTATGGCCTGAAACCTCCACAAACCATAAGCTAAATAAACCTTTCCTTCCTTCACTTAGGGTGTTGGGTATTTTGTCTCAGCAACGAGATTAAAGTAACCAAGACAGATGGATTTCTCACTCACAGGCATACAACTTTTATTTGCATGGGCCAATGGAGTCCTTTCTTCCCCTTTCTGATTCCAATGTCCACAGTTCATCAAGGCTTTAAGATGACGCTGAAGAGTATCCTACGCTACTGGAGTTTAATATGTTGCTAAGGGGGACAGACAGCCTCCCAAAGAGCAATTGTCTAATTTCTCAGAAGATAGATTTGCCCATTCTACAGCCCATTCATTCACTCAGCAAAGACCTCCTGAAGCTCCTCTCCCAGCCAGGCCCAGGGCCCAGTGCTCATTCTAGAGACACAGAGAGGAACAGACATCCAGCCCTGACAGTCGTCTCCCATACCTCATCCCTGCATGTGTCCTGTATTCCCTGTGCCAGTCCCGCCCTGTGCCCACACTCCCAGCCCATCAGCTCACTGCCTTGTCCTCTCCTCTCTCTCTCGGGAGCTCAGACTTAGCTCTGCGTCTCCTTCCCCATGACATGTCTGTCCACCAATACAGCAGGGCCAGCAGATGAAGCAAGAAAGGACATGGCTGTGTGAAGGGACTGCTGCACATGACTTACTTCAAGAGTGCACAGAAAATACAAACTGAGGTAGAAAACTGGAATTGTAGAAAACAAGAAAATCAGTTAAAAATGCAGTGAAATTCTTGGAAAACATCTGATGAATTACATATGCACCCACAGCCCTGCAGTTGTTAAGGTCAGGTTCAGATGAAAGGATGGCAAAGAGAAGCTAACCAGGCAGCTCCAGGAGCTCAAGTCCCAGCCCTTCTCACTCACCGGGCGACCTCAGACAAGACCCTTTTCTTCTCTGGGCCTGTTTGCCCATCATAGATGTCAGGACTAGAGAACCTCAAAGGACTCTTCTTATTGGAGCAGGTGATGTTTCCAGCACATGGCACACCAGTCATGAGGCACAATGCCCAGGTTTCCTCTCTAGGTAGAATGTGGCACCATCTGCAGAGGACACTCCTCTGATCACTGAGCCGACATACCTGCTGCTCAGAGGTAATTCACTCACCTCTCACCATCCCACTACCCATGAGTAGAGGATACATCCTTCCTTTTCCAGCTACTCACTGGGCCATCCAATAAAAAAAAAGGAGCTTCTGCCATGGAAATGGCTGTGTGTAAGGTGAATAAGAATCAGACATCAATCAGCAAGACGCTACCCCAAAAGAGTCCCCGAGTCCAAGGGGAGAGATGCACAGGTGCCTCTACTGGGCAGACTGCTGGAATCCTTGGAAAGAGGCACCACGCATGCTGGAGACAGGCACAGGGATGCGGCTGGTCTGCAAAGGCTCCCTCAGGTGTCGTATTCCCTCTGGTCCCAGACTGGCAGGGAGACTGGCAGGGAGGGCTTCGCAGTGGGACTGACGCCTCCTGTGCAGCAACAGCGTGATGACAGCATGAAAGGGCTCCATGGCCTCTTCACCACCACTGTAGCAGCATCATCCTGCTGCTCCGAGACAGGGCACTTAGATCACACTGTCCCCCTCCAGACTACCTGGCTGATAAAATATTGGCTCAACAGTGCTCAGTAAATCACATATTCATGAAGGATCTCGCCTGCTGATTGCCCAGCCCTCAGCCCCAGCATGTGCCTCTCATAACATAGTCCTCCCTGGTGTGCATTTTGCTGGTAGTCATCTTCCCAAATGCTTCAGAGAGACCTCTGCTTTTGCTTAATGGTGGGCATGAAGCCAGCATGATAGGCTGGCTCCACACGGCACTTCTGTTGGTTTTTGTGTCCACCCCCTGTTCCTCCAAACCCAGGCCTATTTATCCTTCCCTCCTCACTCATCTGCAGCCAGCCCCGAGGGGGGATGTGCCCTTCAAGGTCAAGTCCAGGGCTATTCTCCTCACTAGACCATATGAAGCCCCTCAGCAGCCATTTTGTTCGAGGCCTCACCAGGGAAGCCAAGCTTCTCGGGCAGCAGCATGAAGATAGCTGCCCTGTGGAAGTGCAGGCCCGCGTGCTTGGAAACAGGCCGGGAGCTGTGCACCAGAGTGAACTGGGTTCCAGTTCTGAGTGGGTCTCCTATTCCTTAGCAGTAAAGTGAGAAGAGTCTCACAGAGGAACCGGAATGGAACAAAGACGCCTAGCGCAGCTCCTGCACTTGGGAAGTTACCAGTGCCTCTTGGTTCTCCCTTTTTCTTTTCCGTGGAAGGAGGGGATTTTTCTAGTTTAGGTCATTCCCCTTTTACAGATTACAAACTGCCAACTTTGTCTTGCTTCATGCCGCTTGCATGACATCCCACCTCCCTTAAAATCCAGATCTTTCGGGGAGAAAAGCCAATTACAAAGTAGGATAGGGAGAGATAGGGAACACAGCCCATTTTTGAAAAACAGGTGCTCATGTTCCACTGCCTCCTTGCTCTTCAGATGAGGGCTTAGTGGAAGTGAAGGGCCCTTCAAACCTTACTTTACATGTTTCTTCATCTCTTGAAATTTTCAGAAGACACATATAGCACCGCTTTTCAGACAATCCTAAACAATAACAAAAACCCTCCCATGACTCCCTTTGCAGACTGGGAAAAGCATCAATTTCTCTTCTCTGCACTATGCCTGTCTGTTTTTCTAGTATCTGAATACTCAAAAAATGTCTTCAACAGGAGGAGGTTTATTTTTCTCACCTAAAAAGTTGGAGATGAACATTCAGCACTGAGTCATGGCTTCCTGACATTGCTGAGATTCTCTTGGCCTTCTGCTCAAGGAGACAGGCTTTGGCTGCAGTTCAGGCTTCACACTGCCATTAAGTCAAGGGAAAGGAAAGGTGCCCACTGCATCAGTCCCTTATTAGAAAATCAAATGATTGCCACCAAGTGCTTCCTGCACCCCTGCCTTCCATCAGACTTACTCTTCTGGTCTCTCTGGCCGAAACTATATCACTTGGGAAAAGAATTTATTTTCAGTGCCAGGAACAGGATTGCCATGATTAAGGTTAATGCAGTCATCTATTCCCAAGAGCCAGGCTTTGAACAAAAGCACAGCTACTTCAGTAAGGAAAAACTGAGAAAGTAGAGGGGTTACTCGGATTAGTGCGCAAAGGGGCCAAGAATTCCCCTCCCCTAGTGGCTCAGGTACCCACCAACAGCTATTTATGACAATGTTCTTTAATGTTTCACCTCAACCCTGAGCTTCAGCTGTTCTGGACTGTGACATTCTCTGTGGGGTGGCAGTGGTGGGGGCACAAGGCACCCACATGCTGTGAACATCACACAGACCTGCAGCTCGACAAGCAGCATGCTGCTTCCTGGCTCTGGGTGGCCCTACAGCTAGTGCCATGGCTCCTGTGGGGCAAGTGTGTGTAACTGATGGGCCCCAGTCAGAGGCTTCCTTTATCATAGATCTGTGACACGACACGGTGCAGCATAGCTTCTCCCAGGGACACTGCTAGCTCGAAGCCACTCTCTGCAGCAAGGTCCTTTCCCCAGCAGCCTAGGGCACTGCAGGGCAGTGTTGGCAGGGAGCTGGCAGAGGGGAGCAAATTTGTGTCCTACACAGCCAAGCTCAGCCCACACAGCCTCATGCAGTCCCTGCCAGGTTGCAGTTACCTGAGTGTGTGAATCAGCCCCCCCCGCCCGATCTGGGACCCAGCAGGTCAGGAGCTACATAAGTATTCTTAGGAGAGTTAACTGGTTCATGCAGTTGGCTTGAGGATTACCTTTTGCTTTGTTCTCTCTTGGCCTGAGTCCTTTCTGCCCAGTTGCCGAACTTAAGAGCTATGATATGGGTCCCAGAGATGGTAAAGGAAGGGATGCCCTGGGATACAGGGTGGCAGTGAGCTCTGAGACAGACTGGTGAGGGGTTGTCATCCATTCTCCTAACTCATTCATTTCAGAATAGACATGTTTCTAAGATGACAGGGAAATGAACAAAAAGAACAGCTGCCTTTGATACCAGTTGTCTGCTGGGGCTTGACCTTATAGTGAGAGGACTGGTTTTCAAGAACACCAAGAAATAGCCATCAATTGGAACATCCTCTAGTGTCATCCCTCCCGTAGTCTAAATTCAACCTCTTGTATGAACTTAATGTCACAGCTGGGCATCTGTAAAAGACAATGGAAAGAACTTTAACAAAAGATCCTGAGCCCAGGGCTTTATCCACTGCACCTAAAGGCCTCCCACGTCATTTTCAAACCAGTTTCCCAGCCTCAAGCATCCATACAGTTAACTGAGAAAAGGAGAATATCAGCAGTGCTCTGGCCGCTTTATGCTCG
This sequence comes from Dinomys branickii, assembly GCA_004027595.1. Lineage (NCBI taxonomy): Eukaryota > Metazoa > Chordata > Mammalia > Rodentia > Dinomyidae > Dinomys > Dinomys branickii. The sequence continues at coordinate 69,640 of PVLD010004615.1, forward strand.
GTACCCTGCCATGGCGCAGTGCCTTTCAGTGCTGAGTGGACGTGCAGCAAATGCACCATTGTGAGCTGCACCGAGCAGACAGCACACAAGAGCAAGGATGCTGTTACCATGGCAACCACATTTCTCCTCTGCTCACCAGGTTGGGCATCCTGGAGTTGAGCAGACTGAATTATTGCCCCACATCACATAGTATTTTCAGCCTTGAGATGTCTTTGTGTCCGCACACACACACACGTGCACACCTACATCTTTTCCTCTACTTTTGTTCAGGGAAATATAGGTGTGGTTCTCAGCGACACATTTCCAGCTCTAGAAAGCAGCACTGGGCTGGAGATATGAGGGTGGGAATTCGAGTGAGAGGACCGGCTGTGGTCACGGCACCTGGTGGTCAGAGGGGTAGAGTGGTCACCGTCGCTGTCTGTGTTCAAAAGTGTAATTACTTGGTGTATCCATTTCCCACAACCTCAGTAACAAATTACTATGTGTTGAGTAGCTTAAAACAACACAGGTTCACCATCTTGAAGGTCTGACACTCACTAAAATCCAGGTGTTGGCAGGCTTGCTTTCCTTCTACAGGCTCAAGGGGGAAATCCATTCCTGGCCTTTCTACTTTCTTCCTCATTCCAGGCTGCCCCCCACCATTTTCAAACCCAGCACATTCAGTCTGCTTTTGCAAAAGTTGCTTGACGGTGTTAAGAACCCTTGTGATAACACTGTGTCCATCTGGACAGCCCAGAAATAATTTTTTCATTTCCCCTCGCTTAACCACACCCACGGTGCCTTTTGGCTTATAAAGTAACTGCTGGCAGATTTCAGAGATTAGGAAGGAGACATCTTTGGGGAGCATTAATCTGCCTCGTATACATAGGTCCTGGAAAATGACTCATAATCGTAAGAGCAGTCCTAATATTTCCCACACGATGAGTGTCCAGTGTGTGACAAGCACTCTTGTAGATTTTCATGTGTGTTAGCTGATCTAGTCCTTGCTAAAGCTCTGTAAGGATGCTATAATGACACTTGTGTACACCAGAGGAACCTGAGCAGGGCAGATGAATGAACCGGCCCCAGGGTTTCAGTGAGATGTGTCAGAAGGAAGCAGGAAGGCTCCCCCGTCTGTGCGTGCCTTCCCTCACCTCGCCTGTGCTCCAGCATGACACAGCAGCCCTGTGGCTCCCAGCCTCTCCGGATGGAGTGGAGGGATTGTGGCAGCGGGAGTGGAGGGAACAGATCTGCATCCCCTGTGTATCACATGCTCAAGCTCACAGGCCACTTCACTGACGCAAGACCCTGGGCCCAAAGCGGCTGGGCATCTTGCTTAAAGTAAGAGCTGGGAAGTCCAATGGGCCTTCTGACCCTGACTGTAGGGAGGCATGCTTGTTGGGACCATGACTTCTAAGCACTCTCTATATAAGTATATGGAGTCACTCTATGTAACAGTGTTTCCCCCGTATGTGCACACCTGGAATAAGGGTTAGCTTATAAATCAGGCACCACGAGTAACAACCCATAATAAAATAGAACACTACAGTTTTAAATAAAAAGTTGTTTCAAATTTTGAATTATTTACTTGTGGAATTTTCCTTTTGATACTTTTGGGCTGTGGTAACTGAAACCTCAGCGTGCAGAGCTAGTTGCGGGGGATGCTGCTGTGATGAACTAACTGCAGCACCATCTCTTCTGTGTCCAGAAGCACCGCTTCTCTCTCTCCTCCTAGCCGAGCTTCCTGTGTGGTAGGGCCAGTGTGGTAACCATGGTAGGGTTGAATATGTTAGCCAACTGCTGTGTACTGTAAACACATTTCAGTTCTTAAGGAGAGACATTTTAGGAAATTTAACACAAATTTCACTTGAACGTTAACTAACGTGAGACTTCCACCTCAGCGCCCCCTGGCCTACTAAGGCTTCCAGAATTTTCTGCTCTTCAGAGTACTTGGAAGTTTGGGGCAGCCACCCCCGACGGACACCAGTCTGCCTCCCTGGAGAAGCAAAGTGAGCAGGCTGGGGTCCACAGATCACAGGTCCCGGAGCCTACAGCCAGAGGCCCTGGCTGCCGCAACCCTGGGTTCCCTGCCTAGAAATGAGAGGAAGCTGCTCGTCCACTGAAGAAAGTCCCCTGGGTACCTGTCTGGTCAGGATCTGAACTACACACCAGGGAGTCAAAGATGAATTCATTTCAGTCTTTTTTTAGGGGGTAGAGGGCCCCACTATGTAGTCCATGCCAGTCTTCAACTTATTATACAGCCAGCAGCCTCAAAATTCAACCTTCCTGCCTCAGTCTCCCAAGTGCTGGGATTACAATATGTACCATCAAAACCGGCTTCTTTCAGGAAGAGAGAGGGAGAGAGGGAGAAGAGAGAGAAAGAAAGAGAGAGAGAAAGAGAGAGAGAGATTGATTCAGTCTCTATACTTGAGGAAGCCAGGGATATTACAGACTCTCCTAATGCTCAGAGTGCTGAGAAGGAGGAGGGAAGGCATTGGATCTAGCTTCTAGTTCGAGCCTCCTCTGTGTCCTGAGTCTTAGAGGACGGGTCAGAAGTTACCAGTAAGAAAGACTTTCTGTGCAGCAGGAAAGCGGGCCAGGAGGGTTACCCTGGGGAGGTTCCTGATGCACTGGAGTGAGGATCTGCATCAGATGGTCGGGCACCACAGCAGATGGAGTCCCCCCTGGGCAGCAAGCAGAGCCTCTTTAAAGAAAACCTCACTCCAGACACCGACAAAAACAAACCAAACAAGCAAAAACAGCTCAGGACTCACAGAATTCTTCCTCCGAAGAAGTTGGCCAGGCAGCAGGGTACGCAATGGATTGGCAGAGAGCAGGTGGGAGTGGGTAGACCCAGGGGACAGACAGCTGGAGCCCAGCTGCAGGAGGAGCTGGCTCTGCGCCCTTGGGCCTCTGCTGTACCAGGTGTTCCCCTGGAGTAGAAGGTCCTGGAAGGTCCTCCCTGGCTCCTGCAGGTCCAGCCCTAATTAAACTGAGCCCCGAAGTCATCTCTCCCCCTGGACAAGTGGGTGGCAGGTGAGCAATAAGCTATTCTTGATATTATCTTTTGAGAAAAGAATTTCACACCCACTATTGTCTTTTATCCAGTAACTTGCAAATACATTCCAACCCTCAGCAATCACAGAAAGCATGTAGCTTTTTTTAAAGAAAGCAAACATGAAACAATCTTCATTTGTTTGTATACAAAGAGTAGTGAATATATAGAAAGAATCTCTTGATAAATCCTTCAAGAGTGAAACCTCAAAATTTAAGCTCCCTGCTGCAGGCTAATTTGAATGTTACACTGTTTCAAAGGAGTATGGTTTTAAGTGTCTAACTACTAAGCATAATAAAACTTTAAGGGAATATTTGTTATCAAATTCTAATGAGTAGAATAAGCTAATAGAAAAAGTATAATAGACTCACATTACATAGCAGTGAGTCATATGCAGTCTGGTCATTCTTAAATAAGAGAGTGAATCTGACCAAGAGTATAAGCTAAGTGAAGCAATCAAACATCTTTCTCACATACCAGGAGTCTCTCCTTGCAGGCAGTGCTATAAAATTAGTTTCTAGAGAGGCCACGGTTTCCAGAATGGATTTCTCTGAGTGGCTTTGAAAATGGGGAGGAGCCATGATGAACTGAATCTCAGGGTTCTCCTCTTCTCTTGGCCTCATTCAATCTCTGTCCTGTCTTCCTAGTTCCAGAACTGGCCTGTCAGGCCCTGGTCCTCACAGGTGTCAAGCCAAGGCCCTCCCACAGCAGTCAGCTTCTCCAGCTTGGCTCACGGGGCTAGATCCTTGCACGCTAAAGTAATCATTCATCACAGTCAAGTCCAAAGACAAATCTTCACTAGCAAAGCTACGTATAATTTATCAGACAATTACATCAGTATATTAAGGAAAGACAGTTACTTGCGTAGATGCATATAAAAACAAAGAGAAAAAGCATTCTAAAAAGTGAAGAAAGGCTTTCATTTCAGGAGAGTTTGCTGTCTTACAACATCTGAATCATTACCCTTAACTGTGACCACCTGTTAAAAAAGTTTTAGTCACCTCACATCTAAGTTCAATATCCAGTAGGGCAAACATTCAGTCCTATAGTTCCACATCCAGCATCTGAAGCAATCTGTGGCACACTGTGAGCTCCATAGGGCTTGCATGACTCCACCCCTATGGCACTTCTGGTGGTTACAGCTCCCATGGCTTCTCTCTTGGGCCCACTTTGCTCCCTCCTTGCAGCTTTCCTCAGACAATCTACATTCCTGGCTTATTCCAAACTTCTGTGGTCTCCACTGTACCTTTCACTTCATACTAATAGCTTCACACACTGCCCTCTCAGAGGCACACTGCCTGGCCTCCCAGGCCTTCTAAAATTGAGGTGGAAGCCTTCTTAACCTCAGAACTCTTGCATCCTGTATGCGCCTAACACCAGTGCCACGTGGGTGATGCCAAGGTCTGCTGCCACCTGGAGCAGTAGCCAAGCTTTCTTCTCTCTTGGCCATAGGGGTTGAATGCCTGGTTGGCTGGGCACTCTGAACCCAACTCTGAGGAACAAATTCTCTATGCCACCGTCAGTGTGGAACATGGTGCTCTGAAGCCTTCTTCTCAAAGCAAAGTCTTTCCCTTTTGCAGGTTTGAGACTTACTGCTCCTAGTGATGTCCTCAGGCCATCTTTTCCATTTTCCTGTTCTTTCTCAACAATGGAAATCTCCTCAGCTCTATCTTTACAGTGCACATCTTTACTGGAGCTTTTTTCCTAGCCAAACTCACAATGTTTTAAATCTTTCTGCAGGACTCTTTGCTCTTGATTTTCAACATACATCTGGCTAAAATCCCCCCAACAATCAGCCATGCCACTGCCTCAACATTTGACTACCTTGAAAGTTGTTTGGTCAGATTAATTTGTCCACCACCCTTAATCTCAGTCTTAGGCAAAGTCTCTGGACACAAGCAAAATGCAGACAAACTTCCTGCCAAGCCATAACATACATCATCTGGATTCCAACAACCAATGCAGTCCTTCTTCACAGCAGAAACCTCTCAAACACAGTCTTTACTGGCAGAATTTGTATTAGCCTTCTGGTCTTTTGAGCTCTGAGCAGAACCTCCCATACAGAACAGCCAAAGGCATTCTAGCACTTCAAACACTTCCTACAAGCCATTTCCAAAGGTTCTTGAACCGCATGGTCAGGTATTGTCATAGCAACAACCCCACTTGGTACAGAGTTACTTTTCTGTCATTGCTGAGACAAAATACCCAACTCCCCAAATTAAGGATAGAAAGGTTTATTTAGCTCACAGTTTGTGGAGTTTTCAGTCCATACTCAGCTGGCTCCAAGGCAGGGTGGGACCTGGCAGAGGGCAACAGTCCATGGCAGTGGAGAAACAGCAAAAGCAACAAAAGCAGAAAGGGAGGAGGGGCAGAGAGCAAGCCTCCTTCTCTCCCTTAGATTGTACGCAAACTAACTGCCACAAATTAAAGAGCATCTAAGGCCAAAAATGCCACAGACTAAGAACCAGCTAAGAGAAACAAATTTTTGGAAACTGCTGCAAATGGTCAGGAGGACTGAAGGAGCTGGTCGAGAAGACTGATCTCCGCAAGGCAACTCCAAGGAAGGGCGCAAGTCTCCCACACTTGTTTTGGGTTAAAAGCCAGCTGGGTTCTGGATGATCAAGGTCACACTTGATGTATTAGAAAGAAAATGACTTCTCCAGATCTGTAGTTTGCTCAGCAGGTAAACTTGGGTCGAGTCTGCCCCTCTCTGTGCCTTTGGGCTCACGAGGAACATGGGAAAATCAACAAGGGCAGTGAGCAGAACAGTGCAGCCCTTACCGGAGCTCTCCAAGCCCTAATCCCTGAGGAGGTGGTGCAGGGGGTTAAGATGGTAAATGGAACCAGGATTACTAATCAGCTGACTTTAACCAAGCAAGGTAACCCTGGATGCCTTGGGTGGAGCCCAGTGAGCCACAGGAGGTAGAAGAGAAGCTTGGGCTGACATGTGTGAGGACCACACGTAGGTAGCCAGTTTGGAGATGAAGAAAGAACCCTGCTCCAAGGAACAGGAGGCTGGCAGCTGCTGAAAGTGAGAAGTAAGATAAAGCAAAAGCATGGGTTCTTTCCTAGAGCTTCCAGTGAAAGCCAGCCTGCCTGGAGCCCGAAAGACCCACAGCACACTCCTGCTTACAGAACAGTCAGATGACACGTGTGTGGATTTAACCCAGGGAGCTCAGTGTTAGGCAGCAACTAGAAAATAGAGCAGTGAATAATGGTCAGGGGTGTAGTGGGAAATGAGCATGCAAGCGGTCCCTTACAGTACCCTGGCTACGAACAGTAGCAACTCTGAGAGATTCCCATCCTGTCAACCTGAGTTCCCAAAGTCTTTACTTCCTGACATATGAATGTGAAACGATTTTTCTTCGCTGTGACTCCACACTGCAACCATGCTACAGTGAACTATTCTGTCCTGTGTCACACTTGTTTTGACAGCAGTTTGGCAAGATTCTCTAAATTTGCAGTCACTCTCAGTTACTGGTTTTCAGGTATTTAAAACTCAGCCCTAGTCATTAAAAAATATTCCACCTCTAACTCAATTCAGAGCTCTCTGCAGCAGGGGCTGACTGTCAGGAGGCAGGGAACCTGAGCAGACTCTACTCCCACACCTCCTCCTTTACTAGAAGGAGCTCCTGCACTCCTGTGAGCACCGGGCCCAGAAGTAGCAGGGAGAAGGGAGTTCCAGAAGTTCCTGGTCAGGTCAGGCCGGGGCGGAGCATAGGCCTCTCTTTGGAAGGTCTCCCAGCTCTGGGTTCTGGCCTCCCACTGTCTGGCCACATCTCCAGAATTCTTCCTGACAACAGTGAGGCTTATGTGGATGTAGTGCCCCTCAGCCTTGGCTGCTCCTTGGGAATTCAGTCTCACTCAGGTGAGGAACCACGTACCCCCTTCATCAACTCCCCAGGCCACCTCTCAGCCGGTGGATCCCTGTGGAACCCAATGTACAATCTTTTTTAAAACTAGGAGCTAGAAAGAGTGAGTGAGATGGGGAGCTTGTCATGAGAACAGGGACCACTGTAAAACAAGCAGCACTGAAGCGCAGAACCCAAGGCTAGTGCTTCCTTTGTACAGGAACTGGCATGTGTTTGTAGCCATTCTTGTCACCACCATGGAAAGCCTCCACCCGTTCCCACCCACCTACATCCTGGCCGACACAGGAGCGGAGAGCCCTTGCTCTGAGCTGGCCAGGAGATGACCTGAGACCTGTATGAAGCTGGGACTAGGACTCATGCTTCAGCAGGCACCTCATTAGCATAGGGCTGACCCCACCTGCTGCTGCAGCTTGGAAGTCATAATGTGGGGTGGTTAGCACCTTTTATTCTCAGTTTCTGGCATTGTTCACAACTTCAGGACCAAGCAAAACTCTCCCTGCCCCTGGCTAAATACCTCACTGGGAATCTCAGAAGAGGTGCCAGGAAGATGCCTGCATTATACACGTAATGAAAAACTCCAGGATTCAGATTCACCCTCTTCCCACTGGTCTGATCATCACCACAGCCTGCTGCGTTCAATGTGCCTGCTGCAGCGGCTCTGGTGGGGTAGGTGCTCAGTTTTGGATTTCTTGTTTTTAGCGGCCATAAAAACAGGCAAGGACTATTGCGTATTAAGCCCAAGATCCTGGGCCACCCCAGCACCCCCATCCTCATTTCAACACTGCCTGCCAACAGCTTCGGAGGCAGAAGGCAAAACCCAGCCAAGAGACTCCAAGTCCTGCACACAATGGCTGGTGGCTGCCTCAGTGGGGCTGGAGAGAGCAGGCAGCACACGTGCAGCACAGCAGTGAGACACAACCAGGGCCCATTCCTCAAAGCACAGAGCAGGGCACAACATACGTCTCTGTGAGACACTGATCAGAGCCAGATCCGCTGGGCCCTGATATACAAGACCTAGGCAGCCAAGGCACAACCCTGGCTTCGGTAGGAAGACTCAGGAGGGTGAAGACCCCTCTCTCCCTGAGTGGATGCAGCTCCTCAAAGCAGCACCAGGCACAGCTTACTGGGTTTGGTTTAGTTTGAGATGCTTGGCCAAGTGCCCTAATTATTGTATAGTTCTGGAGAACATATTTTTGATAGCAGTGATCCAGAGAAGAAGAGGGGGAAGAGATACCTTTCACATAGAATAGGGACTACAGCTGTGGTAAATATAGGAGGATGTCAGAGGGGAATAGGTCAGCAGTTAAAGGAAAAGGAAAACAAGTTCAAACAGGCCTGCGTATGAAGCATAAAGCGACAAGTCAATAGACTGTTCACTAAAACGTGCCACAATTGTCTAGGTCATATTACATTCACAAAATAAATGTGACTATTTAAAGATAAATAAGAGAGAGGAAAAGAAGGAGTACTAGCAGAAATTTTAGGGGAAAATTGTGACTCTTAAATGGGGGAGGCCTTTAAAAGTACATCAAAAGCAGAAATCATGTAAAAAACTCCTGATGTGTTTGACTACTCAAAATCCAAACTTTAGTATCAAAAAAGCAAATTTCCTTACAATTTTCCCAAAGAAAATACAAAAGATATTTAATACCATTAGAAGGCAGGTACATACAAAAAATACTTTTTTTCTAACAAAGAAGAGATTAGGGAGAACACTAACATCCAGTGTTGTCAAGGACATAGTATCAATTAGCACCAATCAGTGACTGGCCAGTGCTTTAGCAATACAGTGGACCCTCGTGTTTCAATCTGCCTGGAACATGAACTTGGCTGATAATTGGAATTTTAGTTTTAACTTATGACCAAAGTCTTGAATGATGACTCAGATGCCGGCCACTTGTACTTCCAGATAGGCTCAGATACAGATTTAACCCTTATAAAGTTCTAAAAGGAACATTATGACATCCTTTCCTATATGAGGTTAATAGAGAAATCCTGGGCCAGTCTCCATCTAAGGACACTGAGATCTGCCTGTATATAGCAGGACTTTGAAGGCTGTGTAGAGGAGCCTGAGCCTTCCACTGAGTTACCATCAGCCCTCTAGAACACACTGAGTTCGTAGTCAAGGGCCCACAGTATGGGGAGAAAAGCCAAACTCGTACACCCTTCAACAGCAATCCATGCTTCAGAGACAACAACAGTTTTGTAAAACCAAACATTTGCTAAGATACTGCTGTAGTGAAGGTGTTTTCAACTGTTGTATTGGGGTAAAGATCAGGCTAAATAGGTCTGCAGGTATAGTTTTGTGGTAGAACATTCACCTAGTATTGTGAGGCTCTGAGTCTGAAATCCAGCACTTCAAAACATTTTTTCATTAAATATATTATGGAAAATACGTGTGATGAAATATTAATAAACCACTAAAATGAGGGTCATATATGAAGAGCCAGTGAAACAAAAACTTTTCATGACATATTACTAAATTAATAAATCTTTTTTTTTGAGACAAGGTCTCACTATGTAGTTCAGCCAGGCTTTGACCTTACTATGTAGCACAGGCTACCTTGAACACACAGCGATCCTCCTGTCTCAGCCTTCTGAGGCAAGTGCCACCATACCTGGCTAAAGGAATAAATCTAATAGGAAATTGTGTGTGTATGTGTGTAAAGTTGAGGAGCTGCCACACCTGTAAGTGGCAGGTGTTGGGTATTGTATCCCAGTGACAGGAAAGTGACTAAGACAGTGCAGGGCAGGCACCCCAGCTCGCAGGAGAGCAGTGAGAGGTATGTCTGTCACAGCTGGCATGGAGGTCAGACTTGATAGGGATGGGCCCTGTGTGTCTCTCACACAGGAAACTTCGTCAGTGCTCAGTAAATACTCACTGAGTCCACAGATGGACCCTGGAATGATGTTCACAGTTAGTAATGGCTCTCCAGCAGTGGTAGCATTTTGCATAATTATTCTTCAACTGCTGTCTTTTAATTTTGTCTTCATAAATGTTTTATATTTAGAGTCAGATAAAATGCTATTTTTGTGAAAGATTTTTAAAAAACATAAACAATGAATTTCCCTCAATCATGCATTGAATAGACCGCCCTTTGGACAAGAATTATGAAACATGAAAGGCAGCAATCAGTATTTTAAAATACCACTTGTTTAATTTATTACTGAGTAGAAAGCAAACTCTAAGACTGGAGGAGGCTGGAGACATTCTGGGGCAGCCACTGTGGCCTAGGACTGAGTTCACTCCAGGACCCTTGCCTGGAACATCAGGCAGAGTCCAGCAAGATGCATGAACACCATGACAGTGGCACTGCAGAGTGCTGTGGCCTCTCAAGGGAGATGCCCAATGACAAAGGACTGGACTCCACCCCGCTTTGGCATGCCTGAGACAGGGTGAAGAAAGAAGTCAGAGAGTATCTCAGGGCCCAAGCCCAGAAGGGCCTTGGGTCTGGATTAGCAGTGTGGCTTTGGTCCTAGCATGTGGGAATGCAGAAGGGATATAATAGTTGGGGTGCAGAATGTCCCCCAAGAGACTCCTATGCACTTAGGTGGGGCCTTTGGGAGAGGACAGAGCTGACTTGCTGTCCAAAGGTGGGATCTGGTCAGGGTGGGCTCTGGAAGGGTTTGTCCCTCTCCCAGGCGCCGCTGCACCCCTGCTTCTTGTTTGCCACGAGGAGAGCAGCTTTCCTGTGCCCAGCCCTCACCCCGCTGCTCTGTGAGGAATCCTGCAGATTCCCACAGACTTCTGATGCTGTGTGCCTAAGTAACCTCTGCACCTGTAGGTGTCAGGTGTCCGGTACTGTGTCCTGGTGGTAGGACGTGACTACAGCGTGGACGGACCGGGCTCTTAGGAGCGAAGCGAGAGGAGGATCTTTGTGTGCTGTGGTTGTGCAGGGCGCGGAGCAGCAACGCTGGGCTCTGGCACTGTGGCCCAGGGCAGAAGCCAGAGCAGGCCAGCCGCGCGGGCTTCACCCTCGGGGATTCCGCCCCTGAAATCTCGGAATGCTTTATTACTGGGCAAAACGGGCTCCCCGCTTCTGTTTTGTGTGCAGCAAGACCAGAGACTGACTTTGCACGCCGAAGACGAGGCTCGAGGGCCGCGAGGGCGGCGTCTCTCCTCTCCTTGAGGACCGTCGCGGCAACAGCAGCAGATTCGCGCTGTGCTGACGCTGCCCAGGTCAGAGTCACCTGAGCTGCAGAGATGTACGTGGCTGAGGCGCCCACCTCCCTGACGCCCTCTGCTGCCTCATGCGGCCCGGAGCGGAGCGGAGAGACAGCGTGTCTGCTCGGGGTCTGCCCGGAGCAGACAGCGCGCACCGGGAGCTAGGCTCCCGGCGCCGGGGCTCAGCCAACCCCGGCCAACCTCAGCCGCCTGTCGGCCTCCCCGCAGACCCCGCTCCGCTCTGCCGCCTCCGGCTCCCTCACGCGCACGCACTCACAGTCGACTTGGCACACCAGGGTTTGTTTCTGTTAGGGCTTCCTTCCACACACCGAAGTGCGCACCAGCTGCTTAGCTACAATTTGCTGGGCAGACTTGGGTGAGGGGAGGCACACCCCAAGGGAGGGCGGCACGAGGCCCGATAGGAGTCGGCAGGGCCGAGAAGGGGACACTGGAAAGACGCTACAGAACGCGGGTCCCTCCTGAAAGCCGCGGGTGCCAGGGGCCTCAGGGAAGCTGGTGACACGGGGCAGGCAACGTGAGAAAGTCTTAAACATCTGCAGAGGCGATCCACTTTGCTAAGAACTGATGATTCAGGTCACTTCCAAATATTCCATCCTGGTTTCAGGTTTCACATTTGGGAGGGGGAAGGCGCAACCGCCTCCGGAGGAGCCCCAGCACCGGGCTCCAGGCATCTGTCCAGCCCCGGGTCTCAGGCGAGCTCTTCACCGCTCCTCCGTGTGCACACTTACTCTCCTGGAGCCCTACCATGTAGTTCTGTCATGAGAATTAAAACAGGAGAAAGGATTAAAAACAGTTTCTAACGCATGGACACCAATGCGCGTGTGGCCATTAACCCTTCTCTGCCTCGCTGTAAGGGTGCGCACCGAGGGTGCAGAAGCACGCTCGGGTGCTGGTGCTCTGCGGGTCTCCGAGGGTTTGCTCGGCACGCAGCGCTTGCCATGAACCATTGCACCAAACTCCGGACACCTATGGGACTGGTCTTTTCGTACTCATTGAAACTGAGGCTCGGAAACAAAATTCTGCCTAAGATCATTCATGGTTCAAAAGTGGAGTCAGGGTCCGCCACTGTCGCTTCGGCTCTGTCGCCCTCACTTGCTCCTGCAAACACACTTCCTCTGCTCGCTGCTTGTTAGAGGTGGGTGAGTCATACTGGAAAGAGCTGGTGTCTGCCCAGGGCTCCTCCCAGGAGACGTCAGGGTTGCAAGGTTGCCATGGTCATCCAGCATGCGTGGTGAGTGGTACCTGAGATCTGAAAGAGTCTCTAGTCTCGAGAAAATGGAAGGCACTATTGGGCACAAAGGCTTAGGCACCTGGACTTGGAAAGGGACCTGGAGGCCAACAAGCTCTACACCAAAGCACGGGGCCCAGACCTCTGTGGGAGACGGCGGGCTGCAGCCTGATCTCAAGCCTCACAGCCTGGTTGCTCCCTGGAAACCTCTGTGGCTGCCGGCGTATTCCTCAAGTTCCATGGTGCTCTAACAGTTGGTTTCTAGGCATGGGTGATTAAAACACAGTCTTGGCATTGTCAGCACTGCCAAGATCAAGGGCTCTATGAGAAAAAAATGAAATGCCCTGAGTTTGACTGGCACACGAACTCCAGAAAACATGGGACATCTCATTCCTAACTGTAATATGGCTGTTGTGCTGTGTTGTGAATATAGTGGGTTAAACCAAATACATTGGTAAAATTAACTTCATTTGTATATTGTACTTTCTTAATATGGCATTACAAATTTTGAAGTTACATATGTAACTTGAATATGTGCTTTGAAATATCATCTTTTGGATAGGGCTGCTGTCAGACAAATTTGTGTTAGGCCTTGAATTAGGGGTGTGTTCACCATCAGAAATGTCGGCCTTTGTTGTTTTGTTTTGCTTTTGTGGTGCTGGGGATTGAGTCCAGGCCTCAAGCATGGGAGGAGCTCCGAGCTACCTTCTTAGCCCCACACTTGCCTTCCTTTTTTGGTGCGATCACAGAGAACCATACACAGAATGAGGACTCAGCCCTTTTAATTCATTTCCTGATGTAGCAGGGAAGCTGAGGCTGTAAGTGGGGCAGGGACTTTGGTGCTTGGGTGTCATCCTGTCGTCGTCGTCCCGTCCCCCCCACACCAGCTGGCTGCTCCCCTTAGCACTTTCTCCCCTTCTTGGGGTAAGGCCTGGGAACTCTGCTGGGGAGAATCTTTATTCATGGCCCTGGTGGAGGGCAGCCCCGGAGCCCATCAGAGGCTGCTCTCCACTTTCCCTGCAGATGCAGCGAAAATGTGGAACTGGAGGACAGAGCTTCCCTGTCAGGTATCAGGACTGCGCTGCCTCCGATGCATCACAAGGGTGGGAGGAGGCTCCTCAGCCCAGCCCAGGCCCCAGCTCCACCCCCACCCCAGCCCCACTGAGAGCTATGCAGCTCCTGGGCCCCACTGCGGTCACAGCCACTCCTGCAGCTGCCTGCAACACCTGAACCCACGGGTGCCTGCCTGCCTCCATCTACCTGTCACTCCCCTCCAGGACTTTTCCTGGCCTCTCCAGCCTGCCTGGGCTTCCTCCTTCCGTCCTCTTGCCACATTTTTGCTCCTTGGAATGTGGTCAGAGGAGGCAGTTCCTGCTGTAGCGCTGGGCAGTGTGTGACACAGGCAGAACCTGGGGCTGTGTCCCAAACCTGCTGAGTGAGAAACAGTGCTGCACGCCAAGGTGTGAGAGCCCAGCTCAGCTGTGCTGGTGAGAGCAGGGAGAGGCCCCGGGGTGTCCATGCACAATGACATGGGCGTCTGCACAGCAGGGCTTCTGACAGAAACTGTCAAGCACAGACAGGATGACCTTGGTGAGTCCTGAAGTGGACACACTCTTTCTCAGCTGGGATACCCTGCTCTGCCCTTGATCACATTGAGCACTTAAGACCTTCCTCTGCCACAGCCCATGGTTCCCCAGATGACTCTGAGCACCCTGCTGATCCTGAGCTTTGGAAGAACTGCTAAGCCCCTGGCCCAGTTTCTTGGCAGCCTCTATCCCACCACAGTGGATGCAGGCATCCACTAGGGTGCAACTGAGAGTCTGTACTCCTGTATGTCTGGGTCCCTTCATTTGTTAGTGAGAAGCATGGTGTATCTGACCCCTCCAGGATCAAATCTGCCTGAGTTCAGAGTCTGCCAGTCACTGCACAGCCTGCCCGTCACAGGCAGCTTGCAGGATCACCTGGTGCCTCAGTTTACACCGGGAATGGAGATAGCAAAGGAGCCTGTCTCATGGGACTCCATGATTAGGTATTGGTAATGTGCACACACAGCACCTGACAGGCAGTAAAAAGTTTAACCCAGCGCCTTTTGTCCAACACAATGTTGATAACTGTGCAAATTTGGAATCATAGCAGTGTGTAGAGCGCCTAAAACTGAGAGTGCCAACTCCCTCTTCTGCATAAGGAGAGACAGAGCAGGGTGCAAAGTTCCTCCTCCAAGTCAGATGGCCAGTGGGTGGTGCTGTGGAAGCCAGGTACCCAGACCCCATGCCCTGCAGGACACATGAGAAAGCAGAGGAAGCCACAAACCTGGTGCTGGTGTGAGCAGCTGCCTTTGTCAGTGAGCTAGGAAAGCACCAAGCTGTGGGTGCACCTGGCAAACACTCCAGAGCCCTCTGGACCACAGGTCAAGAGTCAAGCCCCATTCTCCAGGATCACTTGTCAGGAGGGGGAGAAGGACCTGCGGTTCGGAGCAAGCTGTCAGCCCCAGAAACGGCCTGAAGACCACTCAGACTCTCAGGACTGGGGGTGAGGAGAAGGAGGCTGCAAGATGAGCAGGCTGCGTCTGAGCACCATGGAAGCCCCCGTGTGGGTTTATGAACCTGTCCTGTGTGCCTGCCAGCTCTAAGGGTTGCATCTGTTGGCCTCTCCCGGATAAGTCCCAGTGCCCAGCAGGACCAAGGTTCTAGGTTCCCATAAATAAGACTTCCTCTTGGAATTGATCTCTGGATCCAGCAAAATCTGAAGGTGGGGAACTGGGAGTTTGTGCGGATCTACGGGAGGGTCTGGGCTTTCCATCTTTCTGCCAAGGGGAGCTGAGGGGCCAGAGGGATGTATGGTCCCAGCTGCTCTGCAGGAGAGAAGGCTTTTCCCTCCTCATCATTTCTCCCACTGTAAAAGTCTCTCCCTCATCTGGGTTAATGCCTTTGAGCAGATCTGGATTCTGGCTGCCCTAGGTCTATCTACATGGGGCTTGAAGGTAGTAAAAGGAGGTGTAGCTACACTAAGGTACACTGTGTGCATCTCGCCTAAGGAAACCTATGCACACTGTTGGCCTCTGTGTCTGCCTCCCTAAGCACATCCAGATCCTGGACTGAAGCTTATGCTTTCCTATATCCCTATCAGCACCTGGGCAGTGCCAGGCACATCACAGGCACACACGAGATGATGAGTGGCAATGGACCACAGAATAGTGTGCATCTTGTCCATAAAAGAACAGTTCTTGACACCTACCGAGGACAGCCCTGCCCAACACAATGGGAGCATGCTCTGTTCTCTGAGCACCTAGAGAGCTGAGTGCTGAGGGAACACACATTTCCCTCATCTCACAGCATCTTTCTCAGGCCCATCTGGGAGAGGGAAGCCACTGCCCCTCATTATCTGGATTTTTCTCCTTGGAGAAAGTGGCACCCAGCCCCTAGTACTCTGGTCTGATTCCAGGGCCCTCTGCACTCAACCCTAGAGAGCCCTGCAGCTGGTTCTCCTCCACCTAACCCATTGCTCACATGCAGAAACTAAGGCTGTGGGAAACATCACAACTCTTTGGCCAAGGGCAGACACAGTTAGCCACAGAGCTGATATCCAGACCCAGACTCTTTGGACCCCAGAGGCCATGCCCTCTGCTGTGGCATGGCAACCTGACATCTCTATATGATACGCTTTTTTTCTTGCGTGGGTAGCAGACCTCATCATACACCTCTGGCGGCAGAGATGAGACTACAGGGGGTTTGTATAATTTGCGCCAAAGTTAAAGGCAGGCGGTAATAGCTGTGGGAAGATGCTAAAGCTGGTGGGGGACTGCTACCCTCAGGAAGTGGAGTACCTTTTTTAGTGTGGCTGAGTTCATTCATTTCCCACACACATTCGACTCTGTACCCAGCACAGCAGCCAGTGGTGCTGTCAGCAGCCCTATTGTAACAGCTCTGTGAGTGGCCTGGGCCATTCTAGCATGGTTCTACCTGAGACCAGCCAGGCTGAACCTTCTCATCTCCATGAGCAGGATGCTGTGAAATGAGCTTATTCTGGAGGGACAGGGACATTTTAAAGTTTCAGAACCAGTTGTGAAATCTACAGTGCACCCAGTTGAGAGAAGCAGTTAAAGAGGACTTAGGGTATGGGGACCCTGAAGCTTTCCCCACAGCAACGGCACCTCACTGTAACCTGCAAAGATCTTCACCCTCTCCTAGTTTCCAAGTCATTTATCAGTAAATTAGTGAAACTGTCTTCTCCAATCAAGTGGATTGGCTCTACATGGAAACTTGTGACAGCTTCAAAGTGATTTACTCTTGATCTCCTGCTTGGGTAACAAATGGAAACAAGTTGGTACTTGTTGTAGTCAGGGGTGACAAGGGGAAACAATACAATACAGGACACTTAATTATAAGATTATTTTATAATAGTCACCCAAAAGAAAAGAGTGCAGGAAATCTGTCCACACACTAAAGACCAAAGAACCCAGCTGAGGGCCTGGATCCCATGGTAATGTCCTATATGAGTCCAGCTGAAGACCTACAGCCCATAATAATACCCCACGACTACAGCTGGAGGCCTAGAGCACAACATACAGGGCAGCAGTAGGAGTATGAATTGTGACAGATCTGAAAGCAAGCTACCATCCATTTGTCAAATTCATTACTTTCCTACTTCTCCTTTAAAAAACGATTTTACTTCCAGAATCAGAAAAAACTAAAACATTACAGCTAAATGGAATTTTGAAGCTCCAGGAAAATGAAGTCCTAAAAACGCTTCACTGTAGTGTTGTCTAGATGCCGTGTTACCAGCTGAGCACTTTTCATCCATGTTAGTACAGTGAGCTTCTATGAAGCACCCAGAGCGAGCCAGCTCTCGCAGCGGGAGGTACAGTAGTGAGCAAAGCCCATCACTGCTCTTATCCAGATGGTCTGGGCCTTCCCAAGGTGAGAACTCTCAAGCGAAGGGAAGCTAGAGATAACTGAAGACTCTGGACGTCTGCTTCCTTTGACCTGTTACTTTTTTAAAAGCCAGGAAGCTCTGGATTCATGACTTCCTGGGGTGATACCAAAATACATACACGCCAACACACCCCATCCAGGGTATAGGTGAGAACCGCTTCCCTGCAAGTTCTCTAGAATGCACTTCAAGTCTAACTTCCTTGTGAAACGGGAGGTGTAATGGAGAACCAGGGCTGTTGCTTGTCACCTTGCAACAATAATACTGCAGTGCTGAAAAGCGGCAGTCGCAGAAGTGGGAGTTGTTACGTACATGACTCAAGACGGAGCAGTCTGAGAAGTCGCACAGGACTTGGGGTCAGTCTGGGTGGGGCTGGGGTGAGGGAGTCCTGCAGGTCTTCACTAGAACCACTGTGGACAGAGTTCAGGCTGGGCTTCAGCTGCATCTGCACAAGGTGGGACCCGGATCCTCCGCTTTGGCGCTCCTGGCTTCTCCACCTCCCCCTGCCCACACAGAGCTTAGAGTGGAACCTGGCCTAGCAGGGCTTCTGCCAGCATCTGCTGAATGGATGCTTGGCGAAGCCGTTTTGGGGCTTCCCGCTTCTAATTAAGAGGAGCTGTCTCTCTCCTGCCCCATCCGCAGGCCCAATCAAGCATGTGCTCTGTGACTCACAATCATGAATCATGAGCTAAAGTAGTGGTGTGCAAATGTGAGCCTTCTTTAGTTAGCATGGTTTGCTTAGGGCAGCCTCAGAGCACGTCTCCCCATCCTGCTGGCCACATAGCACTGCCCTGCTGGCAGGAAAAAGACCTGTTGTGCTGAATCATGTCTGCATCAAACATTTCCTAAGCACCTACTGCTGCTTGGCCCAGCCCAGGCCCGAGGGATGAATGTGTTGTGGCAAAGTCTAGCTGCTTACCCCACTTCCGCTCCCTGCAGCACACAGCCACCCAGGGCAGAGAGCAGAGTTGCCTGTGTGTAACAAATAGGTATGATCTCGACTCCTGAAAGGAGTTTTTGAGAAAATGAAGACTGAGCTAGTCAGGAGAATGAATAGGTTAACTGGGCACAAGGCAGAAAAACAAACTGATAGCAGTGCCAGCCAGGCAGAGTCCTTGGAGCAGAGGCCTGGCGCCGAGAGCCAGCAAGGCCAACAAGGCATGGGTCCTTCCCTGGGCAGGGCTCACAGATGCCAAGAGCTGGACACTAACATGCAGTCTTCAGTCAGCCTGCAAGGCACACAGCACAGCGCCCTGAGACACTGCCTGCTTCCCGGGCTGCGCAGAGGGCTTCCGCTCCAGACAAGGGGGCAGGTAGGACCATTTGAAGAGCCCCTGGCTGCTGGGCTTCCCCAAGAGGTGCACAAGCCTAGCAACCTGAGAGCAGAGACAGGACTCCCGAGTGTGAGAGTCACTGGCCCCTTCAGAAGCCTGTGAGGTACAGCAGGGCCCAAGGGAGCTCAAGGAGCAGAGAAAGTCCAGGGCCTGGTGTGCAGGACAGGGAAACTGCAGTGGACAGGGAGTGACGTAGTGAGTCTTCAGTGGTTGCCCTTATGCTAGGTACCTAACCCCACGTGATGTCCTCCAGCAAGACCCTACCTGGAGAAGCTCAGCTGAGGTGCATCTGAAGAGGACCCATAGAAGTAGCCCTGCTGTGTGAGCATTACTCTCACAGTGTGCATGTCAATGCGCGTGGATACACAGCAGTATATCTCTTC
>PVLD010004615.1:88705-123135 GCA_004027595.1 Dinomys branickii
TCCCTACTATCTTCTCTATAATTTGGTATTTCCTTTAATGTTTTTGTGTTAACTAATGTGAAGATAACTATGTAATACAACATCCAGTGCTAATTCCCTACTGTATTCTGTATAACTTTGTATTTTCTGTATTGTTTATGGCTTTTCTGGTTCATATGTCTCCATTCTTTTGTCTTTAAAATAAAATTAAAAAAAAAAAGTATTCACACTTGGGGAGTTATCACCTGGCTTCAGCGGCAGCCCAAGCCAAAGCCCTGCCCTTGGGGAGGGTCTTTGCTGTGCTTGTGGGCCTCAAGGCACTCAGGAAGAACAGAGAACAGAGTGTGCTGTGTGATGGCATCTTAAACACCTCTGCGCTCTGCAGGGAACGGGGCACAGGACTTCGGAGAGGAGCAGCCAGGACCCAAGGACCCTCTTCTACCGGTCCCATCACAGACTCTCTTTCCAGCCTGGGGCCACCAACCTCCAGGAGGGCTTGCTTCTGTGCCAGCTGTCACAGGGGACAGGGCTGGCCCAGGGGTCCTTCGCACCCACAGGTTGGACTGAGTGAGTTTCATTCCCGCCCCATGAGGATTCCATAATGCCAGGGAGGAGGAGAGGTTCTCACGGGGATGCCGCAGTTTTCCCTAGGAATTCGCATCTGAGGTACTCAGTTGGGAGGTAAGCCCAGTGTTTGGAGACTTCACCTTTTCTGTCATCACAGCCTCAGTGCCAGGCCGAGCGTCCCAGGTGGAAGAGGGCTCATGTCCGTGTCTGTTCTTCCCTCGCTACCTCTCAGGGGAACACCCAGAGACAGCAGGGCCCCGTCCCACAGAAGAAGCTTCTGCATCTGTGCTGCAAAGAAGGCCACCGCCTGCTGAGGCAGAAAGAGCTTGGGCACTTCTTGGCATTTGCTTCCCTGCCTGCTGGTTGGTTGCTGTGTGTGGACAGAGGCGTGTGGAGCACAGTTGGAAGCAGTGGAGCTGACAATTTCACACTATGAAACTTGGCTGTGATGCAACAATCTACGTGCAAGGGTGGGGGTGGGACACATGCTACGTCTAAGTGGCAAACTCATAATATCATCCCCGTTCCTCTTGCTCATGGTCTGTACACAGAATTCATCATAGGGAAATTTTACACTGATTCTGTGGTGGCTTGAGCAACATGTATTTCCATCACTGTTCTTTTTGCTCTATGATTGTTTTCTATTCTTATTACCAACACTTAACAGTGCCTGACATAGTAGCTGCTCGATAAATGTTTGTTAACAATAGATGAGTCCTCTAAAAAATATCGTTAGAAATTTCCCTGCAGTGAAGGATGCTGCCAGAAGGTGGCAATAAATGAAACAGAGAATTGCCAGTTTAGAGGCAGTGGAGGCCAAGAACAATGCTTCATCAAATATGGATGTGGGTTTATTTCCTCAGTGAACACTTGGTTAACGTGTAGCAGAAATGATCAAACAGATCTTCATTCATATCCTCCTCCGCCCCCACAGGCAGCCGGACATCTGATCACTCACAGGGCACAGTTTACCATGTCACGTCCTGGAGGAAGAGAGGAGAGAACACACATTTTATATGCACGGGGAGATGTGACTGTTGAACCTGAACATTCTCACTGTCCAGTACATTAAAATATTTATAGCTGTCACTGCTACCAAGCATTACTTTCATATCAGCATTTAACACAGGAGTTGGAGAAAAATATATTGAATTTTAAAAACAAAACAAAAAAATACTTATGCTTCCAAGCCCTGTTGTCTTCTGAGAGAAATGAATAGAGTTCAAGGTCCTGATTTCTTCCTAGAGGCTGAAGGTGACATGACTTCATTTTTCCATGCTGATCCGTCCAGATCTGGGCTGCTGCCTCCAGAGGGGAAGCATTGGTTGATTTAAAATATTAAGGAGGCAACAGGGCAGGTTTTCAGGGAAAGGCCTCTCCAGGTGAACATGTGTGCAGCACAGTCAGTAAACAGATCTGTGAGGTACACGCAACTTTTATAGCTCAAAATTTGTGATTGATTTTTCTCTCAAAGATTTTCAAGCTGAAATGAATTTTTTATGCACTAACTTAAGGTGCCCAGCTATTTTTAGATGAAGCTGTCACATATCTCTTAACTTAAAAGCATGCTGTGAGAAGAAAGTGGACACATCACATTGCCAGAAACTTGCAGGAAGGAAGGAAAATGCCCCAGCTTCATGTCCCTACATACAGAAGGGCTGGTGGACAGAATGGCAGCAGCGGGCACGTGGGAATCTGCCTAGGGCCTGCTCTGCACCACTCTGGCATCAGATTTCAGGTTCCAGCTCCTCCTGGAACCCTGCCCATGTGGCTGGTGGGCATATCACAAAGAGCACCTACCCAGAAAGGACAAGGACCCCTCATCCACAGGGCCCAGGAAGAATGAACCTGCCTAATTAAATTTTTTAAGTGCAAAATTGCTCATTGCTAACTCGCACCTGCAGCTTTTCCTGGGGTCCAAGCCTCTGGGTAGCTCTGGGGCCCAGTGGGATTCTGCAGGGCAGATCAGAGAGGAAGGAAAGCTTCTCCTTCCTGAGTCCCTCCCTGACCACCCTGCACCGTCTCTTTCTGGGATTTACTGTGGCTTTGCTGCCCCCTGTGCACTCACTCTTCCCAGTAACAAGAGCACAGCAGGTCTCCAGTTCAGGTCCCATGCTGACTGCATCATCATGAAGCACAGGGCTGAGGTGCTAATCTGTTTGTCCCCACCATGCAAGGAGGGACCTGTGCTATCTGAGGAGTCCTAAGAACTGGCAGCCAGGTCAGTGGAGATGGATGCACTGAGGTAGGAAACTGTCACGGACAACCTGCAGAAAGATGCCCTGTCTGATGAGAAGAGACCTGATTCTCTGATGTTTATTTTCTGAGATGATAAAATGATGGCTGTGGTTTTGGACCACTAAGTGTCAAGGTGATCCACTGCCCAGTTCCAGGACCTGGACCAGAACTCAGTGTCCAGCAGTGACATAAAGTGCCCTCCCCCTGCCCTGCCCCTACCCTGGAAGGCTTCCTGCTCCCAGCCTGATGCCTCAGTCCTCATGTGGAATCGGATGTGTTTTACTTCTGGGGGGAAGTTTCCTTCCACTGTTCTGGGGGTGTGAGAGGTGGCAGCAGGGCCAGAGCAGGATGTTTAGGGTGAAAGACACCAATGGCCTGAAGGGAGACGGCCCAGCCCAGGCACACAGATGGCACCAAGCAGAGACAAGCAGCCCATGCCTTTGGCCAGCAGCAACACTCTGGAAAGAACCAGACCCAGGGAGCAGCTGCAGTCTGCTAGAGGCTCCCCCTGTGCCCGAATCAGTTCCTTGAAATGCACGCACACCTGCTCTGCTTTGAGCAGCACATGAGTTGTTTCTGTTTTTGTTTGGGTGGCTTTGAGGTCCATCTGCTCACTAGTGTCCAGAACTACCTGCTCCTGGACCAGTCCTCAGTCTTGGCCAAGGCCATGCCTACTGGCCCCAAGGTCTGACCTCCCCGTAGTATCTGCCACCACCTCCTCCTTGGGCCACTCTGCCGCCTACACACCCTTAGTGACTGCTGGCTCTGTGATGACACCTCTTTACGTCTCTGGAAAATAAGCTCAGTCATGTTCTATTTTTAATGCTTTAAATGTCTGTTCTGTAAGAAAAAATCTTCTGTAAAAAGAAGTTAGAAGCAGAACTTGGGCAGGGGACCAGTGTGGGCTGTGCTGGGAGCAGGTGGGAGAAATGTCTGGGTGACCTCCTGGCCCCAGGAGGTAGTAAACCTGAATTTCCACATCCAGAGGGGCTAGGAGTTGGTGCTGTACGCCATGTGGCCTGCTACCTGCCTCTGTCCTGCCCCTGGGGAGACAGACAGATGAGTCGCAAACCAGGCATGAGGCCCCAGCATGGTGCCTGTTGACTGACTGTAGGCACAAGGTAGCAATGTGGTGCTTATTGACTGACTATAGGCCCCCCAAGCCATACGTCACCAGCCTTGCCCAGAGTAAACATGGTGGCTATATCAGCTTTCAGTAGGTGACCACACAATGTAGAGGAGGAGAGGTTGGACTTAGCTCCTGGTTCAAGGAATTCAGCCCACGGTCAGAAGACTGCAAGTTAGGAACATCACGGTGGAAGGGTGTCGGGGAGCAAAGCCACTTAGTTCACAGCAGAGCAGGGAATCGGAGCCAGGAGGAAGGGGCTAGAGACTAGACACAGACCCTAAGGCCACAGCCCCTCATCTACCCAGCCAGTCGGAGCCTGCCCCCACCCCCAGGAGCCCAGAGCCAGTCAGTTTGGCACTGCACCCTGGCCTACCCAACCTATGTGTGAGGGGGGCCTGGGGAATGGGACGATTTCAGCCCTTGCCTGCTCCACCTCTGACTGTGCTCTGCCCACAGTTCTTCCCCTATGGAGACGCCTCCAAGTTTGCACAGCATGCCTTCCGCACCTTCGATAAGAATGGCGACGGCACCATCGACTTCCGAGAGTTCATCTGTGCCCTGTCCATCACCTCCAGGGGCAGCTTTGAGCAGAAACTCAACTGGGCCTTCAACATGTATGACCTGGATGGTGATGGCAAGATCACCCGGGTGGAGATGCTGGAGATCATTGAGGTGAGGAGGCCGCATGCTCCCCTGGGGTTGGTGTCCCCACCTATCCCGGCACCTGCTTCCTGTTGAGAGCAGCGTGCACTTTAGCCAGTCACCCATTCACCCTGAGAGCTTCCACAGGCAGAAGACTTGGGGATGAAGGGTCTCACTGGGTTGGTTTCCGGGCCTCTGGTCTAACTCTGCTCTGCTGGGCTGGGTGGCCTCTTCCTCACTCCATGGTTCTAGGGTCTCCTTAGGGCTGCCATCACTCTATCCAGTTGTAATGCAAGCACCTGGGGTGCCTTGCTTGCAGCTCCAGGCCTGCCCCCCATCCCCTCTGCTGCGTTGGCCTGCTGGATTTTCCATCACGCTTGGTCAGCTTGGGCCTCCCTGGGCTCCCTTGTGCCCACCTCCCAGCAAGGCCTTCCCCCCTGCACCCTTCCCAGCTGTGCCCTCACATGCCTAGATGAGGCTTTCGCCCATGCATGGATTGCTGACCCACTTATCTGGGTAACAGAATACAGGATTGAAAGTGCACTCTTCAAGGAGGATCCTCCTCTCTGCTGAGTGCCTGGAAACCAAAACCGAGCTGGGTCCTGCAGGCCCTAGGTAATCTGTGATCGCATAATTGACTTTTCTGTGAGTGGCTTGGCAGGCTGGCCTACTCATGCACCAGCCACCATGCCTATCAAGAGAAATGTGCCACTTACTGCAGCTAGGAGCCAAGTGTTCCACCCTGCAGGTTTAGGGAGTGCAGAGCCCCAGACAAAGGCTAAGGACAAAGGCAAAAATAGCAGTTCATATCCATGGAGCCAAACCCTGATCTACACCACTCTCCCTCTTCCTACCTGCCCCTGTGACACCATCACTGATGCCTGGCCCTCTATGCACCCACCGTCTCCATCTGTACTCTCCTCTCCTCTGCTTGCTTCTTCCTGTCTTCAGCGTGTACCTCTCTTCCCACATGGCTAGCAAATTAGCATCATGCTTGTCTGTTTGTATTCACTCCACTCCATTAAATACGCCCCTCTAGACAGGTTGGAGAGTGGACATAGCACAAAAACTCTTCTTATCCTGTATCTTTCATCCTTCCTCTACATTCCACTCTCTTCTCCAGGTGCTGTGCTCTTCTCATCCAGTAGGTTTTTCCAAGTTTATTTTCTTTGACTTGCTGTTCCCTCCACTCTTGACCAATCCCAACCTCCCTCAAATTTGTCTTGAATCTTTGTCAATGCCACATCATCAGCCAAAGACCACCACACACCACATACCACACACACATCTGCAGTGCACAAATGAGTTCACTACTCCATGCAGGGAGGAAACTGAGGGAGGTCAGGAAGACAGTATGAGTTCTTACAAAGGCTGTAAGAACTTTGGGAAGGTAATTTGCAGAGTGTCCAGGCAAGTAGAGGCTCATGTGGACTGTCTACCATCAGAAAATGGGGGCTTCTAGGCCTGTGCACTCAGCAGACTTCATCTCTACAGCAGGCCGAGCTGCCTGGGCTGGCACTGTCATTGGTTAAGTGGTGGCCACTCACACTAGCAGGGTACTTTGGGGCACAGGTAAATTACATTAGGTGTCCTTACAGCATGGGTTTGCTTTTGTCTTGCTCCACTGTGGTTGCACGTGGCATGTGATTCTCCATGTCAATGGGAGTGCAAAGGCCTAGCTGTGAGGCAGGCCCAGTCTCCTGAGGTATTGGGCCCATTCCATCAAGAGCTGCTCTTAGTTCTTCCTCATCTCCTCCCTTCACTTCTAGCTCTGCCTCTCCTCATGGGAGGCTTTGTGGACTCACTTTTATACCATTAGGGGCAACATTTTTTTCCTTCTAAAGTTTTGTTATCTGCGTGGCATTGTTTTTATTCATGTATTGGGATTTGTTAGCACAGTCCTATGGATTAGGGTGCTCTCCTCCACCATGCTTATTGTCAAGCTCTGCACAATGGGTCAGGAATAGACTTTCTTCAAAGCGTTCCTACCAGCAATGTGTGACCATCCTAGCGTCTTGTGGACTCTCTCGGGTATTCACAGAGATCTGTTTGGCTGGTAGGAGCCAACTCTGTGTGCGGTGGAATTTATTCAGGTGTTTCAATGAACAAGGGCATACAACTCCACATGAGATACAAGTAAAAAAGAGGGTTCCAGAAAATAAGATTAGAGTATAAAAAAAGAGGGTCAGGAGTCCTAGCTGGGAATAGAGAATGTTTCAGGAGGAAGCAGTGAGTGATCATGCCAAATGCCACTGACAGGAGTAAAATTTACAGTTGGATTTGCCAATCTGGAGGGTATTGGTGAGCGAGTCAAGAATAGTTTTAGTGGAGTTGGTCAGAGAAGGGAAGAGGCCACAAGAGCAGTGAGACCCTTGTGAAGAGTAGGGCACTGCCAGTGGGAGAACAGAGTCTGACTTGACTTGAAGTCATCTGGGCACAGGATAGATCGTCCATGAGTGCTAGTGAGGGAGAACACTTGGGCGCCCTTCCCCAGGAATCATGGCTGAGGACATGCTTCGGAGATTATGCCAAACATCTGGATGCACACTTGGGCCACCCTAAAGCATCTGCCCTAGAGGGATGCTGGTTCATGGAGTAACCACTTTTCTACTTTCTCTGGGGACCTGGCTTTCTGGACATGCCACAAAATCTGGCAGTGGCCACTGCGTCTTCCTGAGTTTAATTTGTGTTGTAGCGTTTATCAGAGTCTCATCCTTGTTGCTAGCATACCATCCCATCGTATAGGCACATATTTCACCTATTTACCATTGGGCAAGCATGGGGATTATCATTAATAATGTTGCTATGACCATTCCCGTGCACACATTTGTGTAGATAAACCTCTATCTTTTGAAGGCACTTTTCTAAGAAAGGAGATTATGTTCACCTAGGAAATGCTCATATTCAGAATTAGTTATGGATTGAAAAATTCTCCATATGACATAAAGAATTCCTAATCCATATTCGTCCTGAATTAATCTTTTAGAGGTCAATTTAAATGGCACACTTGGGGCTGGAGGTACAGCTCAGTGGGCTAAGTGCTTGCCGCTAAGCACTAAGGCCCTGAGTTCGATCCCCGGTCCCGGAAAAAATAAAAAAATAAATGGCACACTTGGCTTGTTTTACACACTATAAACTCCTTATCAGTTGGAATCACATTTTTTTCCTGCATCCCAAGGCTAATGGTGAATGTCATCTGGACTACAAACTCAAAATATTTAAAATTGAACCCATCATTTCCCTCCCTGAACCTGTTCCTAGTCCAGGATTCTTGACCTCACCACCAAGCTACCCTTCTGGTCCAGTGTCTCGGCCAGAACAATTGCCCAAAATACTAATTGGCCACACGACCACACACCTTTGCCTGTATCACTTGCTCCCCGCAAACTACTTAAGGAGTCCTTTGAAATATATTTTAAATTCCTTATCACATGCAAACTTTACTGTCTGCTTTTGCTTGCTTCTCTTTAGCTTCATCTTTCACCAACACATTGATTCTCCTAATGCTAAGTTCTAGCCCATGAAATAGATTTAAAAATCCAATCAATATTATTGAAGACCTACTATATGCCAGGCATTTTGCCAAGCCCTGAAGTTACGAAAATGAGAAGAACATGATTTCCAGCTTAAGCTGTGCTTGCTGACAGGGAAGAAAAAGTTAATGTAATGAAGTGTGCAGTGTGTGTGGTTGGGAAAGGCGGTACAGGTTGTGAAGGGAACTTGGGGCACAGGAAATAAATCTCTTTTGGGCAGTGGCTGCACCCACAGGGTGAGTAGGGTTGTCAGAGGAAGGGAGAAAGAGCTCTTTTCTGCCCTCCTGGGTTTCTAGTTAATATATCTACAATGTCCTTTCCCTCAAGGCTATCTACAAAATGGTGGGCACTGTGATCATGATGAAAATGAATGAGGATGGCCTCACACCCGAGCAGCGAGTGGACAAGATTTTCAGCAAGATGGATAAGAACAAAGATGACCAGATTACACTGGATGAGTTCAAAGAAGCTGCAAAGAGCGACCCTTCCATTGTTTTACTCCTGCAGTGTGACATTCAGAAATGAGCCGATGCCAACAGTATGAACTGCACAAGTTGCAATGTTCCACTTCTCTCTCTCTCTCTCTCTCTCTCTCTCACACACACACACACACACACACACACACACACACACACACACACACATTGCTTGGACTACCTATCAATGGACTTGCTTCTTGTGTTTGAAACACTGTGTGCATGAAAATATCATTTGCTGATGAATTTTAAAAGCATATAGTATACAAAACTTGCCACAACGTGATATGTGTAGTACCATTTCATGAAAAACAATCCTCCAAAGCCTGGCAGAAATGTGCTATGAAGTTACATGATTTCTGTACTTGTTTTGCAAATGCTGTACCCCCTTGACTACAATAGCACTGAGCCCTGCGGGGATGTAACTTCACCCTGAGCTGTGTCACTCTGTATAGTAGTATTGGACAGGCCCACAGCGCTGCTCCCAGCTTCTCTGTCTGTCCACACACAAGCTCATATTGTGAGTATGAACGTACATTTGCATGCCTTTTGGGTTTGCCTTAATTCTTACCTCATTTGCATCCTATTAATCTGGAAAGAGCCGTTTTTGATGAATGCAGTATAAAGATATCCTGCTAAATGACTAAGTATATCTATCCACATATAGATATTATTTATTAAAAGTAAAAAAAGACGGAAATGTATTGTTTTTGCTTGAGTTTCCAAAGGCTTCCAAAAAGGTGTCAACAGATATCTGAAATAAATTTATAGCATTTAATGTTCCTCCCAAATTCTTACTTTATAATTTTAAATTTGAAACAGATGGTCCAAATAATCAAGGGTCGGCAAGCAACAATCTGCCCTTCAGCACTTAAAAAGTCGGTAACAAAAAGAAAACCAACTTCCCAACTTCTCATGCAGCCCCCAGAGGAACAATCAATATGGCACATACTGTTTCAACAGACTTGTTCATTCTGAAAAATGCTCGTTGTGACAATCACCTCAGAAGGACCCAGTGCTCACAACATACTGTGTTCTACACAGCAGTGATGTGCTAAGCACAAGTGGGCTGAGGGGTTTCCTCCAAAAGAAGCCACTGGGAGACATCTGCTTTCCAAACCAGCACACTAGTTTTGATTTATAAAAATGGGGAAACTAACCTTTTGACCTTAAGGAAGGCAAGCCAAGATTCCTCAGAAATTCTAGAAATAGGATGGCATGTTGAGAATATACCTGGGGCGTTTTTTTACAGTACTGCAAAGGTCCACCTGTATTTTCTGATAATGGAAACATCTGTCTGTAGTTTTAAATGGCTACAAGCCACTTTCAGTATGGCCTAGTGTGGCAGAGGAAGTGAATTTCCAAATTTTAACCAAATTTCATTTGCTCTGGGGCTGGGGGTATAGCTCAGTGGCATAAGCGCTTGCCTGGCAAGCGCAAGGTCCTGAGTTCGATCCCTGGTACCGGAAAAAAAAAAAATTTCATTTGCTCTGCCTAACCAGTGGCTACTATATCAGGCAGTGTAGCACTGTATCTTCATTGGAACACTTTTTATTGAGTATCCTTTTCAAAACATTCTTCCTTTGTTTTAGGCTCAGTAAATGACACTAGAGAATGGAATGCCATGATTCCACTCACACATTCAACAAGCTGTGGCCAAGCAAACCTTTGTCCAAACTTTGGATACCAGGGTACCTGACAGGAACAGAACCCACAATCTGTCCTGATAGGACAGTCCCACCTCCTGGTACCAACACCTACACAGTGAACCCAAAGTGAAGTCAACTGGGGAGGCCATCTCTCCCAGTACTCACCCCACTGGGTGGGCAAGCCAGGAGGGTCTTTGGAATGAGATCTGGTAAAGGCTTGGGTAATTCCTAACAAAGCTAACACCCAACACCTTCCTCCGGTGTGCTGGAGGCAGCCATCTCTCTCTCTCTCTCTCTCTCTCTCTCTCTCTCTCTCTCTCTCTCTCTCTCTCTCTCTCTCTCACACACACACACACACACACACACACACACACACACACACACACAGTCAAACTGCAAAAAGTACGAAGAAAACCCCAGCAAGGCCATGGTAGTGGCTGTGCAGTGGGATGGGAGCTGGTGTTTGAAGCAAGACCTCAGAGGGGAGGGAAGTCACCAACCACATGGATTCTCAGATATTTCCTGAAAACCAAATCTTTGGCAGATTCTCTTTATAAGTAAAATATAAATGTAAAGACAATGCTTCAATCACTAGTGCTAAGTAATAATTTCAGTAGCTGAGTAATTTACCTCTTGACTTACTCAAACTCATCGCGCTTGTTATTTTGAGAATGATTTTAATCATTTCCAGTGCCAAGAACGAAAAAGGTAGGGTTTAAGAGGAAGATTTCCTTCTTGTTTCTAGGGGTTGAGTTACTATTCATAAAAAGGCTTAAGTTAGTCACTATTACCTTTTCAACTCACAAAACCATGACTTTAACACATTAATTTTTTTTTATTTTTAGAAGTTAACACATTTTAAAAGAACAATCTTTTTATTCTTTTTTTTCTACCTAATATTACTATTTGGCACATTAGACAAAGTTATTTTTCTCTTTCTTGTGATGAATGAAAACAACTTTGCCAAAGCAGTGAATGTTTATTGCAGCAGGAGATGCTCAGTTATCTGAGATACTTTTCACTTGTGTTAAGAAGTATGACATTCAAACCCATCACACAAATTCAGATACTAAACTTTCTTTGCTAGTAAAACTTATGCAGAGTAAATTCTAGTTTTTATTTGAAAAAAGCACATGGATGTGAAATAGTTTTGATACAAATGAGTTATAAGTGTAACTTAAAAATCAGACATTGTATGGCTAATGGGGAATGCTTAAAACATTCAGCACTTCTTTCCATAAATTCTTGTATTAGAAAGCACAAGTTTCTGGTCTTCTCATTTAGCAACTGATCTCAATTTACCCTTTCTCCAACCAAAAGCAAAATCCAGTTTTTCTCAAAACCTACATAAATGTCCCTGCGCTTAAGGTACATCTTGAATACTTCCTTTTCAATTTTACAAACATGTATTTTAATATTTATTGCTAGTAATATAAGGAATACTTTTGGTATTCAATGTGTTTAAAAATGTTTTGCAGTAATCCTAGATCAAAGTATATAGAAGTCCTATTCACAATTTCTTCTAAAAATTCATAAATTCCATTTTTTTTTTAAACAATAAACTGTATCTGATCATCTAAAAATAGGCTGAGTCTACAGCTAATCTCCTGTGCTCCCATACAGGGTGGCCTTTGGCTTACACAGCTGCCTGCTCTCTGCTCTCTGCCTGGCCTTCCTAGCCTGCTTAGCATGCTCCCTCTGGCCTGTGTCGTCTCAGCAAAGCCTGAACCTGAGAGCCTTGGACTCCCAACTGAGGGCTTTGCAACCCAGCCAGAGTGCCGCAGGTCAGGGTGGCCAAGTTCTATGTCCAGTTCTGTGTAAAGGACTGAGAACATATGCATCAGAGTAGACAGTGCTGCAGTACTTCAAAAGTGTACCCTAAACAGAGAGGATCTTAAATCTGATGAAATACAAAGTTATAGTCCGAATCTATAGTTACGCCATAGGGTTAAAAATTAGCTGTAGGCAGGAACTACGCAGTGTGTTTATAGTCCTGTGTAAGTCCCTCATAATTAATAAACAAAAACTAGACAATAAATCCACTGTAAACCAGTTTTTGTCCAAAGACACCCTTGTAACCCACCCTACATAAGAAATCCCTCCCTTCTACATTTTATCATCTAGTTACACAATGTAATATTCTGGAAAAGCAAAACTAAATATAAACCAGTACTCAAACTTTTATTTTCTTACAAAATACTGTAGAAATGAACCCAAACTAAAACAGATATGGTACATATGTAAAAAAATGTTACTTCTAAAAGAGAATCTATAAAAGTAGATGGTTAAAAAAAAAAAAACCCTAATCTTCAAAATCAAACAAATTCAGAAAGGCTTAAAATCAGCACTATTTATAACACCAAATTTTCTCAAAAGAAGCAATAGTTGTTTTAAACTGCTGGTTGTACTTGGTTTTCTAGGCTTATTTACACATTTTACTGTGGCTAGATAAAAGGGGCTCCTTTTATTTTAGAGTAACCCAGTCTCGTTTTATTTCCTTGAACAGTCAGAACTCCTTCCTCTTGCAAACCCCTCCCCCACATTAATCACAGATCAGCTTTGGTCATCGTTGTCCTCCTGCATCACAGGCTGGAAAGGCAGTGTGGTTTGTCCTCTTTCAGGGTCAGACATCCGAAGAATTCTAATCAATTTACTGGAAGGAAGTGAACTAGAAAAAGCAAAGTTAATCACTAAAATTTCCAAGAAGTTTTTATCCATTAAAAATAATCCTACAGACTTTGGGAGTAGCTCAGTGGTAGAGCACTTGCAAGGCCCTGGGTGTAATACCCAGCACTACAAAACTAAAACCAAAGCCAAAAAACTAATACCACCTCATTGGTATTAGTGCTTCCCATCCGCTAACAGTGGGATACATGTAACATTAAGTGTTCTAGAAGAAATACAACTTGCAGTAAGAAAATATTTTACTTTTCTTTTAAACATTAACTTCCTCCTAAAACCCAGGCATTTTCAGTTTGGAAGAAAAATAAAATAAGGGAGATTTATATATCAACTATTTTTAACTCTTGCCCTTGTCTAGCCAAGAAGGAGTTACCTGAATATTCCTAATCGCAAGGTGAAATCTCCATAAAACCACCAGACCACTTTAGAGACAGAATGTCAACTCTAAGTAACAGTGCCTGACACACTGTAGGCACTCAATAAATGCTGACTGATAACAGAACAGAGTTCTTTATTTAAAAAGACTCTTGATTTGTAAGTCACAAGAGTCAAGACTAGAAAAACCCTGGATTGATTGTCCTACACAGAATTCTTTGTCCTACACAGAATTACTAGAATTATTTTATATTAATTGGGTATGATAACCACAGCGGAGCAAACCCAAAGTAGAAATATTAACAAGTCAGTAGTATTCTAGCCAACTTACCCAAGTTATAGAAGGGAAATAACACAAGCAAAACTTGAAATATCTAGAAAAGGAGATCTAGATTTGCTGGCGCAATAAAGACATTACTTTTTCATTGGTCATTATGCACTTACATTTAAAAACTAAGCCCAGAATGGATACCCCCTTTATATACCTCATATACATTCACAGAGAGCTTTAACAAGTTACCTCATGCTTTGCGGGGTAAGCAGGATAAACTGTCTGAAGCGCTGGGAGTCTGCCATCTTAAGGATCATGTCCATCGCAATCCTCCTGTTAACCATGTCCTGAAGAAGAAAGGCAGATGTTAACACTGCTGCTACGTCAGTCACAGTTTGATAAAAGCAGCATTCAGCCGGTGACACAAAACCCTGGATTTGTACCCATTATTTTTCTGATTATGTCAAGAAATTCATATGTAGAAAGAAAATATCAAAAACTATGAAGGGAAAATTACTGAGTAAGTTTATCTCCAGGTCATTTTTATAGTCAAAATATTTGTATTAGGGCCCTTTCCTTCAAATGTAAGTAATAATTAATCAAAAGATACAGAACAATGTAACTAATAATGAATTAATCTAATTAATACACTATGGCTGAATTACTCAGGATAGTAACAGAAGTATATGGGTTCAAATGTATTACATGCCTTAAAGTGAATGATTAAGGGATAATGTTTTAAAAGGTCTGTTTTTCCTCACTATCTTCTTTTTATGGATTGCACAATGCAAACCAACTTGAATTTATAGGCCACTTTCTTGAATTTTAAAAAGTTAAACAACATAAATGTATAGAAAAACAATAGTGCTTAGGTACAGCTAGTTTTGAAACTAAATGAACACATTTTGTGCTTACATTTGGAGTTAAGTAAAAAATAACATCCAAGTGGCCCTTAATCCCTTCAAAACTTCCTGAAAATTAAAATTGCAGACCATTGTGTGCACGTTTCTTTACAGGTTTTATTTGAAACTATGCAGCAACATGTATGGTCAAATCAGGACCCCCAATTCTGAATATATTTTCTGAAAGGCAAAGAAACTGTTCAGAATTAAATCTGACATCCAAGATGGGTAGTAAGACTGCAAAATGGCATCCTCAACAAAACACTGAATTAAAAGGATAATCATCCTCTGTGATTTGTGAATTAGCTTTGAAGGTGATGTTCAAAGGAATTTCTAATCCATCTTTAGCTGTGGCATCAAAGGGAAAGACTGATGGGAAGGAAAGATTTTACAGCATTTACAAGCATAAATCCTGATTTATGTGTATTTGCTACATGTTTACTATGGGCTCAGCAGCAGAAGACATGAATACGATGAAGACAATTTGATGACCTCGAGAAGGTGACAGTCTGCTGGGAGGCTTAGACATGAGAACAGGTGACTGTACCAGAATGAAAAACAATACCCTTCCATGTTTTATAGTAGGAGATGTAAACTAATCTAATGCACTAACAGAAGGTGGTACACCAAGGGTCTCTGAGAAGATCCTTATCCTGCCTGACAGCGTGTGGTGACCACAGAAAGCGTCACAAAGGTGACAGGGCTACAAGAGGATATACCATATCATCAAAGGTTTCATTTACTAAAAAAGAATTTAACATTCATCCTGTGTATAGTAACGAGCCACTAACCGGATCTATTTTAGAAACATGAGCCTGCCAAATCAGTGAAGGGGCAGCAGGATGGAAGCCTGAGTGCAGACTAGAGGGAATCACAGCAGCAGGAAGTGTGGGGTGCGACAGGCCGCAGTAGAGCAGCAGCGGGAATGCAGAGAGGGCAGAGTTGGGAAAGCCCTCGAAGGAGGAGCAGATGAAGGTTGTGCTTAGCATACAAGCAAAAGGAGGAAAAGTTACAGGTAAGTCACGTTTTGAAGCTAGGTAATTTGGCTGGTAATGAGAGTTTGCTACTAATCAAGGCAGGGAAATTAAGAAAAAGGCTTTGAGAGGAAGATACACACACTGAGTTTGAGACGCTGGCTGTGTATTAGGGTGTGTCATGATGATAGGCAGGTGCCACTACGCAGGAGTTGCTATGGGGACTGTGTGTGGTATGTGTGCAGGGAATGTGCAGGAGGAGGCAGTGTTCAGGAGAAGTAACAACTGCGTAACAACCAAAGAAAAATCTCAAACACAGAAGGGCATCAGAGTTAGGGGAGGCAGCCAGACAGCCTGAGAAGAAAGAGCAGCCAGAACCAGCAAGTGGAGTGTGGAAACCTCTAAACCTCTAAGATGACACAATCTAAGGATGGAGAATAGGTCTGTGGTGCCAAGTACGCTAATAAATATAGTAAAATGTAAATCACTGATGACTTTATTAAACAGCCTTTGCTGGAGCAGAATGAGACATGCAGCAGTGAGAAGAGGAACTGCTATTTCTGAAGACTACTTGCATGGCTGCACCACACAAGTGCAACACATGCAGGGCCATGCTTGAGCTGTGCTGTACTCTGTGAGGTAGGAGATGCCAACAGTCTCATTTTCTACATGAAGAAGCTAAAACCAAAAGGACACACATGGGTCTAAAGACATGTGGGTAACCTGTGGCAGAGGCAGGCTTAGCAGCAGGGTCCAGGGCTCTTTGTGCTGCTCTTCTGAAATGTGTAGTGTGAAGGCAGGGAGAGCAGAATCTGCTATATTTGTTAAAGTAAGGGTGGTGAGCTGGCTGCAACTGTTACAGGGCAAGAGCCTGAACATGTTTCTGGGTCAAGGAAACGTAGCTGGGCAAGAGGCTCAAGGAAAGAGGGCCTGTCAGGCTCTGGACAGTCAGGACATGTGGGTCTCTGGAGGTACTGCACGGCAGCAGGGTAGAAACAGAGCTCCATGGTTTCCCCCATCACTAAGCCCACAGATAAAGTGTCAGATCAGGATCTTTCCTGTTATGGGTAAAACTGAAGAAAGTTTTACTTCCTCGAAAAATACATTTTAAACAAACAAACAAATTCAAGCACTTGAAATTTAACAATACCATATAGACATCAAACTCATCCAGGCATCTGAAAGGTGATTCTGCGATGGACCACAGGGAAAGAATGAAGCACACCGTGGAGAAAGAGCGTTCACCACCTGACAACGCTCGCATGTCATTGAAGGCAGCTTTGTTTCCCTCTCCAGGTTGAACCTTTAGAGCATGAGGGGATGAGAGGAAGAAAATGAATCGAGAACTTCAGGTGAAATTCTGTGTAACACAGGTAGGAAAGCATGGGTTTAAACTAGGGCTACAGCAAACACAAAGGAGGGTGAACACAAAGTGGTATGGAAAGTATTGCACCTGAAATACTTTACAGGAAAAGTGCCTTTTGGTTTACTTCAAGAGAATCAAACCAAATGCTTTTCTTACTGTCGCCTAACATTCTAATTCCAGAGGCTTAATAAAATAAAAGGACTAATGCAAACCAACCATTACTTATCAAAATTAAGAATTTAAATTGGTTCTCCTGAAGCTGCCACTGTCTCGAACATTTTAAAGTAGTGAGTTGAGATATTCCTTATCTGAACTATAGTGACATCTAGTGGTTATATGGCTTGTAAAAGTAACTACACATATTCCAAGTTTGCCACCTGTTTAACAACTGTTTGGACTTATAACGAGTTTTGTTCTGTTTTTAACAATTCAGTATATCTTGTTTATAAAGCCTCATGCCCTTTTAGGTACCCTACACCTTGTTTATACCGTACTGTAATCTCTACTGATGGTTGTGTATAGTACAGTGTTATAGTTTTATGCTTTTATAAATTCCAGTACTGTATGGACATAAAAGCAAAAGTCATCAAGCTAGAGTTTCCTTGAAAATTTCTTTATTCTCAATATTGTAATGTATATGTTATATAAAATTCCTCATTTAGTGACCAATTCATTTAATGACCTAATCACAGGAATATATCTTGTTCATTAAATGAGGAATATCTATACTGAGGCAGACATGGTGGCACAAGCCTGTAATCCCAGCATGCTGGGAGGCTGAGGCAGGAGGATCACAAATTGATCAACTCAGTAACATCATGTCTCAAAAGAAAAAATAAAAGGCTGGGGTTGTACCTTAGTGCAAAGGTCCTGGGTTCAATCCTCAGTACCAGGGAAAAAAACAAAAAGACACAGGACCAACCTGATGAGTTATGCTTGCCAAAGAATAAAAGTAGAAATGGGCTGAAACACATTTTAAAATCTGTTTAAAATCCCTCTTGACTAAATAAGGGTCCACAGGAACAGTAAAAAGCCACTGAAAAACTTAATCTCTTTCATACACTTTCCGAGGTGATAATATAAAGCAACAAATTTTACTTTGACAGAATTCCAGGTTCAAAAAGAAGTACCAGTTTTATATCAATAGAAGACACACCAATGTTTTCCAACTTACTGCTTAAAAATTACACTTGTCTCAAGTATTCATTTATTTTTAACATTTTAAGAGTATAAAAATTATATTTTTAAATATGCATTTGTTTTTTTTTTTTTGAGAACATTATGCCTGAGGAAATAAGCAATCATCTTCCTCGGGTTTTTGCTCTAGAACTGCTTTAAAAGATGCTGACTGACAGGTTTTCAAATTAATTCTAGGAAATTATACTTCCATCCCATTTCTATCGATACCCTTACCAACACCGCATTTCCTGTCTTGCTCATTCGAGCTACCTAACTGGAGTGTGCTGGTCACTTACTGAGGCATACATTTGTGTTCTTCTTAAATGACTAACAATTCTGAGCACTATTCTATGTGCTTATGCCAACATTTGAATACTTTAACGAGACCCACTTAGGCCTTCTTACAATTTAGAAATGTGTCGTCAATGTTTTTCTTCATACTGGTTATTCTAACAAACCCAGCTCTGAGTCCTCTGAAGTACATGTACATTGCAGGTATCTTTTTCTAGGCTCTGCCACTCTTTCTTTCAATGCTACCTGCCCCGTACACACTCGGAACTGAACCAGAGCCTCTGCACTGAAATATCCAGCCTGTTTTTGTGTTTATATTTTGAGGCAGGGTCTTGTTAAGTTGTCAAGTGGCCTAGGTTGGGGCAGAACTTCGAATCTTCCTCTGAGTGCTGGGATTAGGGGAGTGTGCTACCATGCCTAGTTTAAACCTAATTTTTTGATGAAGTATTTTTTATTTTATAAAGCACAGCAAAAAAAACACCAAAGAACAGAGTAAGACACAACCTACACAATGGGAGAAAATATGTGTAAATTACTCATCTGATGAAAGCTTAATATCCAGAATATACAACAAACTGAACATTCAACAACACAAACACCAACATAATTTTAATGGGGGAAGGCCAGGGATATAGCTTGAGTAGCACAGCGCCTGCCTGGCAAGCACAAGGTCCTGAGTTCTATTCCTGGTACCAAAAAACAGAAAGGAAGGAAGGAAACAAAAAATTTTAATGGGGGTCTCAAGACCCCACTGTCACAAAGAGACAGATAAACTGCAAAAACTCAATAAAGAAATTATCAAGAGCTGAACTAAAGCTTTGAACAAATGTATACTTAGAGTGTTCCAACCAAGAACAGAATATACATTCTCTACATTCTCAGCAGCGCACAGGACTTCCTCCAAATTAGAACACATACTAGCTCATACAGCATGCTTAAATAAATGCAAAATAAATGAAAATTATTCCACATATTATTATTGGACCACAGTGCAGTGAGACTAGAAATTAAAGGCAAAAGATACTACAGAAACTATACAAACACATGGAAATTAAATAATATCCTCTTGAACAATCAGTAGGTAACAGACAAAATTAAGGAAGGATTAGACAGTTTCTATAATCAAACAATGCCAATGTGACATACCAGAATCTGTTGGACACAATGAATGCAGTTCTAAGAGGGAAGTTTATAGCAGTGAATTCCCTCATTAAAAAAACAGAACATGGTCAAATGAATGATCTAATGATTCACTTCAAGGTCCCAGAAAAACAAGAATAATTTAAACCCAAAGCTAGTACAAGGAAGGAAATTACAAAGATCAGGGCAAAAATTGATAAAACAGGTTAAAAAAATACAAGGAATCAATGAACCAAAGAGTTGGTTCTTTGAAAGACTGAACAAATAGCCATACTCTTAAGTTAATCTTATTTAAAAAAAGGAAAGAAAACACTAAAATCCATATAATTAGAAATGAAAAAGGTGAAACCACAATGGATTCTTTGGAGATTCAGAAGATTATCAGTAACTGCTTTGAGAACCTGCACTCCAGTAAAACAGAAAACTCAGGAGAAATGGATATATTCCTAATACATATAAACAGGAAGATACTTGTGCTGCTGACCTATATCCCTGGCCCATTATATAAACAAAGATAACCAAGAAAATAAAACACTTTAAAATAAGCCAGTATCAGTCAGGGAAAGTGAAAGAGTAATTTAAGAAAGCTTCCGACTATGAAAAAGCCTGGGTCTTGATGGATTCACTGCTGAAGTCTATAAAAACATTAGTGAATATCTAATGCCAATATCTTTCAAAGTAATGAAATCAGAAGGGAAGCAGCAGTACTTCCAAAGTCACTCCTGGAAGCAAGCATTACCCCGATTCCAAAATCAGAAAAAGACCCAACCAAAAAAGAGAATTAAAAACCAATCTCTTTCATGAACATAAGACACAAAACTTCTTCATACAATCCTAGCAAACTATGCAGCAACTCATCAAAAAAATCATACATGATAACCAAGTAAGATTCATTCCAGGGATGCAGGGATAGTTTAATGTACGGAAATCAGTAACTGTAATTCACCACATAAATAGAAGCAAAGACAAGAACCATATGATCATCTCAATAGAAGCAGAAAATGCATTTGATAAAATTCAGCAATCATAAAATATATCATGTATAATACAAATTCCCTATGATGAATATGATCATTATATACAGCTAAAATGTACCAATAAGCTTAATGTACAAAATAAAATTCAGCATCCATTAAAAGGTCCTTATCTTACTCTGATAAAGGCTGTCTATGACAAACCATCTATGACTAACATAATACTTAACATCAAACTGAAAGTTCTCCAACTTAAAGTAGAAAAAAGACAAGGATGTCACTATCACCCTTTTTGTTCAACATAGTTCTGGAAACATCAGGTAGAGCAATTAGATAAGAGAAAGAAATAACAGATACAGAGATAAAGAAATTAAATTATCATTACTCACATGACATGATCCTCTACATACAAGACCCTAAAAACTGCAATGAAAGACTCCTAGAATTAATAACCAAATTCAGTAATGTTGCAGGTTATAAAGTCAACACCCAAAAATCAGTAACGTTCCTACATACCAATAACAAACTCACTGAGATGGAAATTAGGGAAACAGTATCTTTCACAATAGAACCACAAAAAAACGAAATACTTAGGAGTTAACCTAATGAAGAAAGTGAAAGACCACTACAGTAAAAACTATAGTACTCTGAAAATAGAAAGATATGTTCTGTTTCTGCACAGGGAGAACTAACATAGTTAAACTGGCCATACTCCTACAACTGATAACAACATTTCTTACAGAACTGAAGAAAGCAATTCTAAAGTTCATATGGAACCAGAAAAGACCTCAAATAGCAAAAGCAATTCTGGGCAACAAGAGCAAGACAAGAGGTATCACAACTCCACACTAAAACAGCATGGTATTACCAAAAAAACTAGACTCCTGAATCAATGGAACAGAATAGAAGGTACACAAACAACTCCAGGCACACTCAGTTACACTATTCTTGACAAAGGGCCAAATCCTTTTGCTGGAGAAAAAATAGCTTCTTTAATAAATGGTGCTGGGAAAACTAGCTATTCAAATGCCAAAGATTGAACTTAGGCCCATACCTCTCATCACATACCAAACCAAAATCAAAATAGATCAAAGATTTCAACATTAGAACAAGAATACTTAATCGGCTGGAAGATAAAATAGGCAAAATTCTTGAAGACATATATATAGGTATAGGCAGACTATCTGAATAAACCCCAGTTGCACAAGAAATAATACCAAGAATCAACAAATGGGATCTTATTAAATTAAAAAGCTTTGCACATCAAAGGAAATCACCAACAAAGTGAAGAGACAATCTATAGAACAGGAAAAAAATTAACGGCGTGGTGGCACATGCCTATAATCCCAGCACTTGGGAGACTGAGGCAGGAGGACTGCCATGAGTTCGAGACCAGTGTGGACTACAAAGAAAGACCCTATCTCAAAAACAAACAAAATCCCTACACACTTCCCAAAAGAATGGGAATTTGCCAGTTACTCTTCAGACAAACAACTAACATCTAAAACATATGTAAGAACTCAAAAAAATTAGATCCCCCCAAGTTTAAAGACCCAATAAAAAAATGGGTCTCTCAGACGAACACCTGAAATGAACATACACTTCTCAGATGAAGAAGTACAACTGCCCAATAAATACATGAAAAAAAGTTTGATATTGCTAGCCATGCAAGAAATACAAATTAAAACAAAATGAAGATGTCATCTGATCCCAGAAAAAATGGCTACCATCAAGAAACTGACCATTAACAAATGCTGGTAAGGCTGTGTGGAGAAAACACTCCTTCTTTGTTGCTGGTGGGGGTGTAAATTGATACAACTACTATGGAAATCAGTATGGACAGTCCTTATAAAATTAAAAATAGAAATTCTAGCTATTGGTCCAGTTATTCCCCTTTTGGCTATCCTCTCAAGAGTTAAAAGCATCATACTGCAGTGATGCATGTGTACCTATGTTTATTCAACACAATTCATAATAGTTAAATACTATAGTCTGCCTGTATGCCCTTCAACAAATGAATGAAGAAAATGTGGTACCTATACACAACAGAGTACTACTCGGCCACGAAGAATGATAAACTTGAGGCATCTGCAGGAAAATGGATACACCTTGAGGCCATAATGTTAAGCGAAATAAATCAGATATATAGGCTTGTACAACATATGGTTTCTCTTATATGGAAAATTTAGTAAGAGAAAAAAGAAAAGAAAAAAGTAATTATATTGTAAGTATGTTTCTATTGTTGGTCTCTGGTTTCATGCTAATGTGGTATGAGAGTTCACTTTGCAGGACTTAACATTTCTTGGATATCTTGGAGTCTTTGTTGTTATGAACATAATCTATTTTGAAAGAGAGAAAAAGGAAGTAAAGTGCAGAGTGGAAAACTGTATGGGGATGGAGAACTCAGTGGTTGCCTAGATTTGGAGGAACACGGGAGGTTGAAAGATGATGGCTAATGGGTAGAATCTGGGGTAACAAAAATGACCTAAATTTGATTATAGTCATAGTTGTACAACTCTGTTAATGTGCTGGAATCTATTGAATCTTGCATTTTAAGTTTGTGGATTGTGTGGTATGCAAGTCTTTGGTTCAGTAAAGTTGTTTAATAATTAAAAAAAAAAAAGACTCAACAAAATATAAGTAATCCAATGGGGAAATGTTCAAAAGAAGATACACAAATGACCAGCAGACAAATGAAAAAGTGGCCTTTTTTTTTTTCATCAGAACTTTAAATCAAAAAATCATAATGAGGTATCATCTCATCCCAAGCTGCACTGCCTTTATCAAAAAGAAAATAAAGACTGGTGAGAATGTTGAGAAAGAAAACATTCTCTTCTTTTAGAAGAGAAGCATTACTGTTTTACATCTTACATGTAAGTCTGTCATCAATTTTTAATCACTATCTGTACTTAATATGAGGAAAAGGATCAAGGCTTGCTATTTATTTGAAGAAAAGGACTCCCATCAGTTTGGACCCAATACTACTTCTGACAGCATCATCCTTCCCTATATGATACAGAGGAGTTACTGTCTTTAACTAGGTGGTCATGTTTACTATACAGCAAGCTTTGGGCTCTCCACAGGCACTGTACACTTGCTTTCTAGTCTCTTCTACTCTATCTTCATTATATCCACTTTTCTACTTGAATTTACAAATGGCTCTGCAGGCTGGGGATACAGCTCAGCAGCACAGCACCAGCCTGGCAAGCATGAGGTTGTGAGTTCAATTCCTAGCCTTCTCCTCAAAAAAAGGGAAAAACCTCAAAAACAAATGGCTTTTGCTTTTTAGTTTCCAAAGATAAAATTTAGATCATGAATGTTTGGCATTCCTTTTCCACTAACATGTATTTATATACTTTTTTTTAAACATGTATTTATATACTTTTAATATCACTGTTTCATCAAATACTAAGAAAAGTTTGTTAAAATTTCCAACTATATTTATCAGTTCTACTTTGCCTTTTCATACTCTCAACCTTTAAGTATTCTGAAGCTATCTTGTTAGGTACATGCAGAATAAAATATTTTTTAAATAACTTGTCACTATGAAATAAGAGATACTTTTGGTTGCTACTTTTGGTAATATACTACTTTGTTACTAACTTGTGGAGCACACCTCTGGGTATGTCTGGGTTGGTCATGGAGGCATGCCCTTTGGTGGTACTT
Organism: Dinomys branickii; assembly: GCA_004027595.1. Taxonomy (NCBI): domain Eukaryota; kingdom Metazoa; phylum Chordata; class Mammalia; order Rodentia; family Dinomyidae; genus Dinomys; species Dinomys branickii. The sequence continues at coordinate 112,739 of PVLD010004615.1, forward strand.
AGTATCGTCAGTGATGCTTCCTTGCTCTGTTTCCTAGCTACCTGGGACTAAGTAGCTTTGCTCTGCTATGTCCTTCCACCATGACGTTCCTGTCTCAGAGCCAGCCAACCAGAAACTGAATCCTCTGAAAACATGTGCTTATTTAAATCTCCCTGTAATTTGCAGGTTTTGGATATTGTGTTCCAGCCAAGAGAAAACTGACTAAAGCACACCAGGTTTCTTTGGCTAATAAGGTTGCATGACACATCTTTTTTCCCTATTTTACTTGGGATCTCTGTCCTTACATTAATAACCCCCCTTTTTAAAAAATTGGTGCTTATATTCCATTTAGACACAAATCTTTTACTTTTAACTCAATTATTCAGTCCATGTACACTTACTTTAGTAACTACTGGCAAGTCTAGATTTAAGCCATTTACCTCATTATTTATTTTGTTAATCCTATTGGTTTGTTTTTGTCATCCCTTTTTTTACCTTCTCTGGAGTATTCTTCATTTCTATTTCTTTTATTTGGTCTTTATTTTGCCTGCTTTTAAAATGATTCCAGTGGTTGCTTTAGAGACTTGCAATACATTTCTCATGAATTACTAGTTTATCTTCAGTTAGCATTGGTTAATGCTTGCCAGAATGTGTGGGAACCTTGTAATAGTTTAGCTCCATATGCTCTTACTCACTTGTTGTATCACTTACATACTTTACTTTTACATCTCGCACACCCCATAATACACTAGCACAGTACTGTTTTATCCAGCGAAAGCTATCTTACATCTTCTGTATATTTGCCTTTTACAGCAGTCTCCGTTCTTAATCCTCTAGCACTTTAAAGTCTTTCAAATGACTTTTACCTTCCACAATTTCTGTTAAAAAGTCTGCCTTTAAGTTTATTTTTTCTCTGTGGAAAAGTAATGTTTATTTCCTCTCTTGTTGCTTTTAATATCTCTGCTTCTGGTTTTCACCTACTTGATTACCTTGTCCTTAGTTGTGTGTATGTAATGTCATTTGAGGTCTGCGGGCATTTCTGTGAATCTAGACTGTTGTATTCAGTTTGAAAGTTTCTTAACCAATACTTCTTCAAATGTTCTTTGCTCTTCCTTTTTTTTGTTTTTGGTACCGGGAATTAACTTGCACTTGCCAGGCAGGCGTTAGTGCCTCTCAGCTATATCCCCAGCCCTCTCCCTTTTTGTTTTTCTCATACCGGGAACTGAATCCAGGACCTGGCACTTGCCAGGCCGGTGTGGTGCCTGCTAAGCTACATCCCTGGCCCTGCTCTTTATCCTACACTAGAGGGACTCCAATTACACTTATGTTAAAATTGATTATGGTCATTGCTCTTAACATCCGTTCAGTGTTTTGTCCTTTGTTTCTATGCTGTTCACTTCAGATATTTCCGTTCAACCTGCTTTGAGTTTTGCTAATTGTATCCTTTCTTTTATGGTCAGTTGGCTTTTGTTTTTTGTTGGCGGTGGGGGTACTGGGAACCAAACTCTGGACCTTGTACTTGCCAGGTGTACATCACTGAGCTATACCCCAGGCCCTCAGCTGGCTATTACACCACCCACTGAATTTTTAGATAGTGAAATTTTCAGCTATGGATTACCCACTTACTGTTCTTGTTGAAACTCTGCATCTTCTTCATTCATTTTGTTTATGGCTAACATCTTTAACATGTTAACCCTGATTAGGACATTACAGTGGTATTTCTTATAACTATCATCTGTGAAGTTTGGTTCTTTTTTCTGCTTTTTCTTTTTACTATCTGTCACATTTCCATGCTTCTGCTGGTAACTTTTACAGCTTTGAAGGATAAAATAAATAAATTGCATACATTTAAATGTAGAATTTCATTAAGTTTAGCAAATGTATATTCTATGAAACCACAACTCAAGATGAAGAATACACTACTCATTTCCAAAAGGTTCCTTATGCACCTTTGTAACAGTAACCTGTTCCATTCATCCATCTGGATGCTTCCAAACCAACAGCCTATCATTCTTATTATTATGGCTTTACAGAAACTGTCTGAATCAGTTTATGTAAGTCCTTCAATTCTGTTCTCCATTTTCAAAGCTGTGCTGTCTGTCTTAGCAACTTTGTAATTTCATATAAATCTTCCAATCAGCGTGTCTATTTCTAAAAAGAATGTGCTGGTATTTTAGTGGAAATTGTGTTGAATCTACGAATCAATTTGCAGAAAACTGAAACAATAAAATACTGAATCTTTTGATCCATTAACACCATATATCTGTTTACTTAGATCATCCTTAATTTCTCAGTATTTCATTTTAACTTTCAGTTTATTGGTCTTCCACAATGTTTGTCAGATTTTTCTGTTTTATATTTTTGATGCTATTATAAAGGGTATTCTTGGGCCAGGGATATAGCTCAGTGGCAGAGTGCCTGCCTGCCTGCCAAGCACGAGGTCCTGAGTTCAATTCTCAGTACCAAAAAAACAGAGTATCTTTAAATTTTTAATTTCTAATCACTTATTGCTAGTATATAGAAATGTAATTCATTTTTTTGTATATTGCTTGTGCTTGCAACCTTGCTAGTTGCACTGACTAGGTCAGGTAGCTCTTCTTATAAATGGCACAGATGACTGTGTTATTTGTGAATAATGACAATCTTGCTTCTTCCTTTCAATGCGTGCCTTTTAGTTCCTTTTCTTGACTTGCTGCGTTGGCTAGAACTTGTAGTCCAATGCTGAATAAAAAAGGTGTGTACCTAGTCTTTTTAACCTGATGAGAGACATTTTATATAAAACAACAAATGGGGCTCCAGATGTGTGTAATGTTCCATAAAAGGGGGATACTTTTCCTTCTAACAGGGCAGAGGTATGGTGAGGCTGACAGTCAACCCTGGAGAACACTGGGCTGGAGTTACAGTTTTGGTAAGGCTTTCATTCCTGAACCCCTAGCACCCATGAATCCACTAAGTGAAATATTAGGTATATTTTAACTCTTCTAAGTTTCTACTGTCTTGGTAGTCCTCTACAATTACCAAAATTCCAGACTCCGTAATGCTTCCAGGAAAAAAAAATACCCAGCTGTTAGCTTGCTTAGGACAGTTTTGTCATCCCTTGTAATTTCCACTTAGTCACTGTCACTTCCACAAGTTCCCAATGTCTTATCATTTGCAGCAAAACAGGCCATGACAATACCTTCCTACCTTCAAGCATAACTCCTCCCATTCCTTTCATCTCTGCACCTTTAATGATTAGGCTCTTAAAAATGAACAGGCAGAGGAGAAGCTATTAATGATACACTGGTAAAAACTTAGAGAGAGGGTAAAAGTTAACTTCATTTGGTTAAAATAAAAAGGTTCCGAACAATATAGATGCTACAAACACCTAGCTTTTGTTCTAAGTATTAAAATGAAAGGATAAAACTTATGGCACTACAAAAGTAGCCATTAGTTAAAAAAATTCCCCAGACTAAACTGAGTAGTTGCTCTTGACCAAACTACACAATTTTTAAAGCTGTATCTTCATGCTCTACCTTTCAAACATACATTTGTGAATCAATCCACAGCCATACAACTATGGAGCTGAATGTGGTAGCCTTGCTTATTAAAGAGACTAGAGTTCAGGATAACTTGAGGATAATCACTTGCCACTGAAAATAAATTTCCTAATTATCACTTTAAGAAAATAATATTGCTGGGAACAGGAACTAAGCTAGCAGCTTTATTCAGTAATGATTTAGTATGATAAACAATTTTCCATACATCAGCATAGACTAGCATTAACTTAGAAATAAGTTTTTGCATTTTCCAAAGACAAGGTAAAGCTTATCAAATGTTTCATCAAAATGAAACATGATTAAGATGCAAAGAGCTAAGATACTTACTGATATAGCAAGAGTTTCATTCTTATGGTCAAAATTCATTTTTCCACAATAGGCCCGTTGTGATAGTAAATTGTCAAAGTACAATTTGCATCGTAAAGTCAAACACCTTAAAATAAATTGGGCACATTAAAAATAGGATGAAGACACAGAACTGTACATTCAGCATGATCTAAACATAGACAACATGAACGCCGATCATCCACTTAACAGGTGAGTGTAGTGACTGCTTCCCCCCAGTGGTTTATATTTACTTGTACTCTACATTTAACCAACTCAGTCACTTTTATGATGAACATACATAAAGTGAACAAAGAAGTAATCACAAACGTAATATACTCCACATACCAGTCTATATGAATGTATCACTCAATTAATTTATATAAAGCATTATTACTCTAATAGATAAGACATAAATCTTTTCTTTTTTTGCGATAAGGTCTCACTGTAACTCAAGCTGGCCTTGAACCCACTATGTAGCGCAGGCTGCTGTTGAACTTGTGGTGATCCTCATGCCTCAGCTCCCAAATGGCTGGGATATTTGTGACAGTCTTACAGACTGGATGAACTGTTCATTTGTACCTATTTCCAATCTTGCTGGCTTCTGCAAATATTAGATATACTTAATGTTGTTCTAATAGCACTTTGTAAATAGGTAAGTAAGCAGGTAGGTAGGTAGGTAGGTAGGTAGACATACAGATATGTCTGCATGTAAGTAGTATATACATAAATTTTGTACTATATATATTATAGTATAAATACTATACTAACTGAAGTATAACATGTATATATGATAATTGAATAGTATTTATATATAATTGTATTCTTATATAATGTATATGCATAAAAGTGGATACTACAGCACATAAAATTCACTTACTATAGGAGCTAAATTCTGTACTAAATGAAATATTTAGATAAATATTTAGGTATGCACCACCATACCTGGCTAAGTCATAAATCTTGCCCTTAAAAGGATTAAATTTTAGAGCCATCAAGATGATAAACTGCTTATTCATTTGCCTGTTTCCTCCCAACTTCAACTATGAATAGTAGTTAAGAGGTTAAGGGCAATCTTTTATTCATACTCTGTATTGTACACTGCTTGGTACCATCCTTCCTTCTCTGCATATTAGATGATCCTGTAGTAGAAGGAAGAACTTTTCCCCTCTTCATTCTTTATATACTTATCTATCTTTCTATTTACAAGGTCAGAATCAGACATTATTTTATTCTCTGGGTCCATTTTCACATAAATATACACACATACATTGTGATCCTCAAATTACTCCAGATTTGGCCAATGAACACCCCTCAAGCTGGTCCCCCGCACTTTTTCTCTCTTTTCCTCTCCTTCTCCTCCCTTCTCCTCTTGGTAAAGAGGCTCTCCTGTATCTTCCCTGCCAGATCTAGAATCGGCCATTCTCTTGGAACCCTGGTTCCTTTGCGGGTTAAGTATTTAGAAAATAAGGTCCAAGTGATAGCTAACTGGCTACTTTTCTTAAAGTCATTATTCTTTATCATATCTTCAGAATAACTATGATTGTATTCTTTTCCCTCCTATTTTTCTCCCTAAATTTCATTATCTTCCCATACTAGAAAATAATGATACTTTGAGTTTTCTTCTGCTCCCACGGCTACCCCCTCTAGTTAGTTCTTAGAACTCCCTATTCATTGTTCTTTCAGTACTAATATGTATTTTTTTTGAGACATAAACAGCCTTATCAAACAGCAAGAAGCACACAGTCAGAGGGGGAGTGCAGGCACTCCTAAACTGGGATACTAACATGTATTCTTCACCTATTTCAAACTTGTGGGATGCTAACAGTCTGTTGTAGCGCAATGGCAAAGTTCTCCAGAGTAAAGAGGGGTCATTTTATTCTCCTTCTAAGACTGGGTGATCAATGTTAAGCATGTCAGTGGTGATACACTCTATCAATGCTGTAAACCATAAGGGCAATACTTTTACAAAAAACCCTATTAAATGCCATTTCCTGGATAATGATATAAAGACTACTAGATCTGGAAAGTATATATATAGTAATAGGGATTCGTTTCTTTTTCCACTTAAAACTAAAAAACTAAGTAAAATATACGAAAGAAGAGTTATAGACTCAGTATCAGCACAGGCAGCTCCCATCAAGTCAATCTCTGGGGTGGGAACAAATGAACCAAACACTGTGAACGCTCCAAGGCAGAAGCATCAGAGAGTGGACACCTCAGTGGAGCCCACCCTCTGTGTCTGTGTCTAGGCAGCAGAGAACAGCGCGGAAGGAGAACTCAGAGGGTCTGCCTGGGTTCTGAGCCTTTCATGAGCTAAGCACTCACCAGTGCATGTGTGAAAACACGACCTAATCCTGGGGAAGGAGACATCCAAAGCACGAGCACTCCAGGAGCTCACACAGAGTCAGGACAGTTCATGTCACCACTGGCCAGACTGAAAAGGCCACAATTCTTAAGGTACTGGTAGAGTTCTCACAGTGTAGCCTCAGAGGTATGATAAAATTAACCATGATTAAATGCTGCCTCATTCCCACCTAACAAAGTTTAAAAACAGCCTCAAAGGGACAGAAATGAATCCCACTCAAATTTGAATAATGTACTTAAAAAATTGAAAAACAATTCATAGTGTTCCCAACACAAAGAAAGGATAAAGGTCTGGAGTTATGGATACACCAATTACCCTGACCTGATTGTTACACACTGTATTCATGTACTAAAATGTCACACTATACACCAAAAATACAAACAATTACGATGTATCAAATAAAAATTAAAAATATATTTAAAAGACAACAACATGCATTTCAAAACATATAATTTCCTTAGAGGAGTATGGTCAACCACATTTCATTTTATGGCTTTAGCTAAATTTCACTGTATGTGCTATAGTTAGGAATATTTTTATTCCCTATGGTCTTAAGATTGGAGAATTGTGGGTATGAAGAGCTTTAAGATACTCTTAAATGCACATTAGTGAGGAATGTCATTGTGATAAACAGGTAAGTGGAAGGACTGCAACTGCCTTAGATCTAAGTATATTAAGAGCTCTTTCTCCCTACCAACTGCCCTCTGGTTTACTTGTTTCTTATGATACTAATTTGGGGTTTCTCCATCTCTGAAAGTCTGTGCCTCTCAGCATAGATAATATCCAGTCTCCCTGATTCTGTACTCGTTTATTCAACCAATGTGTATAAAGAGGCCACTATACTTCAGGCACACTGCAGATATTGCAGTAAACAGAACAGTTTCTGTGTTCATGTAGAAATCGCATTCTAGTAGATGGTAGTAACTTAACTGAGATGGTGCCTCAACAGAGATATCAGACTCCTACATCTCTTAAGAAAGTGCAGTGGGCTGGGTACAGTGGTGTACATCTATGATCCCAACACTTGGGAGGCTGAGACAGGAGGACTGCTCTGAGTTCGAAGCCCACCTGGGCTAAATAGTGAGTTCAGGCCAGCCTAGACTACACAGTGAGACCTTGTTTCTTAAAAAAAAAATAAGAATGTGCAATGGAAAGCTCTTTTCAGAAACAGTGAGTTCTCACTGGAATGACCCAGTTAAAGAATGAATGGCTCAGAATGAATGGGAGTTACCTTGCAAAAGATCTCTAACAGAATCTAAAAGGTAGATAAACTTGCTATAAAGGTTCTTCAAATCACAATACTTTGATTAAATTAAAGAATCCCAAACACTAAATGATAGAGCAAACATCTTGTTTCTGTTATGACTGAAAATTATAAAGGTCTTTTCATTATCTATAAACGATAATGAAAAAACAAAACCACAAAAATGGATAATATATAGTAATAATATTTTAATGTACTTACCTTCTAAATTGTTGGTATGTTTTGTATCTATGGGTCATTATTTCTTCTAGTAACTTAATAAATCTCTTTAAAGTTCTTACTTTATTATCCAGGTCAAGATAGGTTTCTCTTGCCTCCTGGTACTGCCTATTTCATGTTAAAAAAAAAAAAAAAGAGAGAGAAATCAATGTTGCACGAACAGAACAAAACAAAACAAGTAGCTATTTCATGAATTTCCAGTCAAAATACATTCCTGGAATGAGGAAGTGCCACCCATCTGACTGCCACACTGAAGAGGACGAAGTCCCAGCTGCAAAGGAGACTGAGAAAGTCTGCAAGCACAAGGGTGCAGGTGGGGCTGGAGCTGAGGTTGCAGTCTTCAGACAACACCGGAAAAGACACTCTGACAACAAAAGGGCCAACCTGGGAGAAGGTTCCCCCAGTGACAGAAGCAAGAAAACAGAAGGACAAGAGAGGAGAGTGAGCATTTAAAACTCCTCCATCCTAAACAAGAGGAAGTCAAAGAGGTGGGGAACACACAGCTATTCACAAGGTGGCAGCCTGGTGGTGGAAGGAGGGAAGAAAAAGATCCTCAGTATGGAAGGCAATCCTGGTGCAAGCCCTCAGCTACCCTTCCCATCTCCCTTCAAATAGCTAGTCTAGGAAAATCCAAGTAATTAAAAAATAAATAATAAGAAGACACAAGAATAGCAACCATATGAAGATATTTATAGAAAAAATATTAAGTACAATACTTTCCTGAAGACAAAGAAAACATTAATATTGTCACAAAATAGATTAAAAACTGTAATTCAACACTATAAATTAAAAAGAAAACATGAGATAAGTTCATGAGGAAGGATATTTTAAAGAAATAAAACAGTTCAAATAACAAAAAGTGACAGCCTGACAGGAAGAGGAGGTAAAGCAAGAATCAGAGAACCTAGTCTGGGAAACGTGGAAGGCTGGACCAAAAAAGAAAAGAACTCCACCCAAGAAGACAAAATATGAAGCTATGCTGAGGTGAACAGAAACATGAAAAACACATTAATGGAAATTAAAAGGCAAACAAAACAGACAAAGAGTTTGACAAAATGACAAGAGTAGATAAAAATATCTAAAATGTGCATAACTGAAGATCTCAAAATAGAAAACAAAACAGAAAACATTTATAAGATACAAGAAAACTTTTAAGAACTAAAAATTTAAATCTATATATTGAAAAGCACAATGTGTACCAAAGGTAGTAAGTGCAGAATCCACCACTTTAGGTAAGTCACAGGATTTCACAGACAAGGGCCATCATCAGCAAGGTACTCCAGCAGAGAACAAGTCTCAGCCAAGAATTCCTTATCAGGCTCAATTATCCTTTCAAATGTAAAACCTAGAAAAACGTATTTACGAATCTACAAGAACACAGAAAATACTAACATGAGATCCTGGAGGCTCGGAGGATCCCCGGCGCTGCCTGCGAGGAGCGGACTCCCAGTGCCGGTGCGTGTGAGCCCCGGCCGGGGGACGCGGGAGGGAGGCTGCCGCGGACGCGCCCAGAGCCGCGGGCCGAGCCGAGAGGGCCAGGATCGCGCCCCCGGCGGCTGCGGGCGGACCGCGGCGCCGCAGCTCCTGGCACGCGCCGAGGCAGCAGCTGCGCGGGGACCGCCGGGCGGCGCCTGGGTCTGCGCGCGGGGAGCAGCGGGAGCCTCAGTCGAGCGGCGAGCAGATAACACACAGACGTTCTCTACCACTGAGCTGTATTTTCAGCCCTCTTTTGAAACACAGCCTTACCACCTCCTCTGGACTAGCCTTGAGCTTGCAGTCCACCCACCGTAGCCTCCTGGGTACAGGGGCCACCAAAATCATGTCAATTTGTGTGGTGTGGAAAGGCAGAAGATGTGGAGTTAACGAGAGGGTCTACTGTTGAATTGGCCAGAATCCATGAACAGGAAATTTAAGTTAACAAGTGGGTGGTGACGTTGCTCAGTGTGATGAATGTCTCCAATTCTAAGCAACATTGTGGCTAGTAGTTCAGCACCGCTATGCTCAGCAGTGAAGCCAATGCAATGTGTCTCCAGCTGGCACTGTAGGAGAACTGAGATATCTCTTTTTATGTATCATTTATAAATTGATGCTGTACCTCCACAAAACTGGTCGTTTAAAATTTAATGAGGGGCGCAGCTCTCCGGCGACTCCCGACAGAGATCGGCTTGCTAGCGGCGGAGACGCCCGGCGGTCCCACGTTTCGCGCGTGTCGGGCGAGCCGCGCGGGGGGTCCCAAGCGCCGCCGGAAGGACGGCTCGATCCCTCCCGCCCCCCCCCCCACACGGCGCAGCTCTCCGGCGACTCCCGACAGAGATCAGCTCTCTGGCGGCGGCAACGCCCAGCGGGCTCACGTTCCGTGCGCATCGGGCAAGCCGCGCAGAAAGCCCCAAAGGATAGACTGGCACCTTGGAACCTTCATGCTTGCAGGTACTCCAATAACTGCTCCACATCTTGAATCTGATACCCAAAAATGGGAAAACAGAGGGGCAAATCGCAGTCTCAAAACTGAACCCCACCCAGAACAAGTTTTGAAGAGGAAGAAACAAGGGAATCAGGAAACCTCATAACTTCAAGATATGAAACGATTGCATCCGAAATTAAACAACTCCAACAGGACATGAAAGAGCTTAAAGCAGAAATAACCCACATACCCACAATGATTTCTCAGATAAAACACGAGATGAAAACAATGATGGAAGAAATG